>JASAND010016559.1:0-79074 GCA_030248195.1 Trissonchulus latispiculum | reverse complement strand
CCGGCTTCCCTCTAATAGTTAGGTTTTAATTAGATTAATTAGCTTGGGTAGTAATTAGTATGGGAATTATTGTAGGCTTTAGATTATTTTAATTATGAATTTCTGGGTTCCTCATGTAAATACCTTCAGGGGGGGCGTGGGTGATCCTTTGTTTGTTGCGTGGGCTTTTCTGTTCCTCCCGTTGGGGGTTTGTCGCAGTCCGGCCATGAGGCCGTAATAAGTGTATGTGTGGGGCTACTCATGTAAATACCTCCAGTTGAGGTCTTGAGACCAGTCCAGAAAAATAGTAATTAAAATAACTTGAATTAGTAGTTAGGCAGGTAGTTAATAGTAAGAATGGTTAGATTAGGTACGTATCCGGGCCAGAAAAAGAGCCCATGTTCGAATCCCGTGTAGTTTATAGCTGATAATTGTTGGTAGTCTAGTCTTGATAATTGTCTAGTAGTTTAGAGTTAGTGATTGTTTAGGATTGCTGTTAATCGCTAAATCTGGGACCCCAGAGGCCTGCGTAGGTTATCTTTCTCAAGATGTGGAGCCTCTGCAAGAAATGGGTCCAACTTGTGATAGGTAGGTAGATTAGGTAGTTTAGGTTCAAATTTACGTAAGCTCATTTGCATGATCTGTCCTAGGGCTAGAATTAGGCTGAATACAGTATAATGTGACCAGGTTCGTAGTGTATAGTGTTTTACCAGTAGCAATCAGCTACCAGGTGCAGTTTAGTGCTGTGTACCCGTAGATTAGAGGGTAACAGTCCATAGTTCAGTACCCAGTTTTAGTTATAGTCAGTATTGAGCCCTAGGTGCTAGAATTGTCAGTACATGAGTTTCTCGATAAACGTAGCTAGTTTTAAGTTAGTTTAGTTTTAGAATAGTTGATTCTAGTCAGTTAGGCAGTGTTGAGCAGTGCAGTCCACGTTCTATGTCCAGTCCTCTAGTCCAGTCCAGCCTCATTTGCATATCTGGCCGGAAACACCAGAACGGCCAGGAAATCGTTCAATCTTGTTCAAATGCACATCAAGATCACCAAATTGTCTGAATTCTGTCTGAAAGCAAAAGAACAGTTAACAAAACACACAAAGCACGTTTTGGGTGTCAAAACCCACACTTGGAAGCCAATTGGTCCGGATAATAGCTGCTGGGGTTTTAATCCCCACCACCGATGTTTCTAATGGGTTTTAACCCATTTGATTCAGGTTGCCGCACGTCTGCTGCCTACGCCGGATCAGTCTGAGTCGGAAGAAGCTAGTCAGTAGTCCAATTTGGAATCATTGTCCAGTGTCCTGTTGAGTCTTGCGTGATTGGTCCGTAGTGTCAGTCGTTGGTCAGTCAGTTGTTGGATCCAGAAGTTGATCCTTTGCTTCAGTATCAGTCTCAGGACAATCACAGCCGTCCAGTTCAGTTCAGTTCAGGAATCTGAAGAGGTAGCTACGTTTGGTCCAATTTGACGAGGATCGAGTGGTATACAGCAGAGACAGTCGGCGTAAAACCTGTGAATCAAACCGGGAACCTAACCAAGCCTAGTTTCGAACTGTTTTAAAATCAACACGAGAACCGCAGAAAATGTTCAGTGGAATCCAGTCGGTTATTGTGATCGTTTTCCCTAACGAAGTTTTTGCCTAAATTGAAGTGACACTTGTACTCTGCTTTAATCTACATAATTATATTAGTTGTCAGCCGTCCGACCCTTTCGTATCTTGCCCGACACTCTTCAGCCCGTAACTGTAATTATCCATTTCAGGAACGGACCTCTCGTCTCTCTAAATTCAGTTGCCTGGGTAGCCGTTACACGGAGGCCCCAGAACTAATCCAAGCCGCCCCTTGTGAGACTATTTTAATTTACGTTAACTGTTTGTGTTAATTGGTGTTAGGTCCCAATCTATTGTTAGAGGGACAGAGCAAGCTAAAGAGGCTACGAAGAAAAGCCTAAGAGTTGAGTTAGCGCCTACGAGTTGAGCTAGTCAAGCACATAGGTTACCTATCCGACCCCGTAGGGTAATCGAGTTAATTGCAGGAAAAGTCCTGGAGACAGTGTGTACCCCAAACCCAAACCAAAACCTAAACCAGTCAGTTCTAGAAGGGCAATTCTGGCAGATCCTTGTAAACTCTGTTCATTGTATCATACCCTTGCATTGAACACTATACCTGCTGGAATTGATAACTACAGTCGGTATTTTTGTGTCAATAAATTGTGTGACTTTTAGACTCGTCTTCAGCCTACTTTTCAGATCATCGTTCCCTATCTTATCCGAGCTAGAGGATAAGACTGCGTCAATTGGAAAGAGTCGATATAGAGACTATAAACCCCCCTGGTGACCCCTTCATCTCAAACGAACTCACGAATACAAACCCCTACCCGGTCAGCCATTAAGTACGGTCTGTCAGAACACCACTACAGTCTGTACTTCAATCTAAGTGGAGATCTCTGAATCCCAGTGACTGACCAGTGTTCTAGAGTGCTGATCAGATCTACAGGCCGAAGAAGCCTAGCCTAAACCTAGCAGACTACAACAAATCTCACGACCCAAATCAGTTTACTTTCAGAATCAGCCCATAATCGTCACAGATCTCAGTCACTCTATTACAAATATTCTCCCAAAAGACAGTCGGTTGAAGATTAAAGGAGCAAATTCCCAGACTCTCAATCGGTAACTGGCTTCAACCATCACCCTGAGAAATAAGATGTCGAGAATCGCCACTTGGGCCATATGGCTCATTCGGCATTAAAGGGTTGAGGTGGACTTATGGTGTCTCCTAGGCTTAGGGCGATCTTTTGCATCGCGGCTTAGACCTATGTGCATTCGCAATTACCTATGAATATTGTGCTGATCAACCACAAGATAACATGCTTTGTGTCCTCGAATCCAGCCCATAGGACAATCCGAATTTCCATAGTTTAACTCTGCTTGTTTCGATGGATGTCCCGTTTGAATGATCGGTGCTTCTGTTGTAACGGTCACTAAATGAAACATCACTAAAATCCATTATACCGGTAAACTGGAAGGTAAAAATAATTTATCATGAGTCAATGATAGCTCACATAGCCTAGTAACAGAAGTGTAGTAATACCTATGAAAACACTGGTGACTTGGAAACCTTCAACTATAAAGGTACTATAGTGTTTAGCGCCTGTCACTGCAAACAGATATTCAATAAACTTATTAGTGTAAACAATTTTTGTTGATTTGTTGTCATTTTTGATTGTGTACTTAGTTTTTTGTTCTAATAAGAAAGCTTTAGCCGTTATGAAGTCATTAGCCTTTTAATGAAAGCGTCACAGGGCAAAAGTTATTCTGAACAAAACATTTAGACGGGCACGGGCATTTAGCACAAGAATTCGGGCAGGGAAGGCACCTCAGTCTTGTTCGACAAAATCTTCGCTGCCTATGCCCTAGGCTACCAAAGCCTTCCTCTGTTCAACGAAGACATTGCTATTGATATTACTTAAGCTTTGACAAAACTTGTCTCATCGAAATCAGAGGAATATTATGTTTGCAGATATTTCACAGTGACATTCTACCTTTAAAATTGACCCTGTTCAAGCTGTAAGCGAAAAAGCATTCAATGCCACAAACCATTTTGCAAACAAGGCTTAAAGCAGTGTCTCCACTTTACGTCGCTTGTAGTATAGCACCAAGGCCCAGCCTCAACTCTATCAGGATTTCGACAGAAGTTGTGATCACCAAGGAACTGATACTTATGTATATGAGGCGTCATGGATGACCATTTTTGACATTGTAGACCGTCCACAGTTTGATTTCGATTACCATTATAAATGTTTAAGAGACAGCCCTGTTTAAGCAGGTTCCAGCAAAACTTCTCATCATCCAAGCAGTAACTTGCATTGACAACTAAATGGAAATTTAAATTTTGTACTCATGAGACTTATATTTGCTCAAGCTGGCACACCAATGGCGGCTGTCTTTAAATTTAACAGTCCTCGTTTCCTAAAGAAACTTCCCAACAGGCCTTCCTTCTTTGTGTATTCTTTATATCAACTATTTTATATCAATAATGTCTACTCAACTATTTATACATATTGAGTTTTGATCATACCATTCCGATTCTTTTTATCAAGCTCTTCTATGGTGTCGACAATCGCTTTCAATCCCTCTGCTAGAACTTTCTAAAATGGTACAAACTTTTGGTGGTTTTCAGTATTATACTTCATTAAAGTAACTAAGGAAGTTGGTTTAAGGTGGTGGTTTATCCTGTCTTCGTGCAGTACACTTCTGTGGTGATTCTTTGAAGCACAATAACTTTCCCAACATCGGGAATTGAAAAGAGCTTATAATCAGTACATTCACATGAGCTTACAAAACTAGCAAAATTAGCAAAAAATTAGCAAAACTTTTCTGATATAAAAGCGAAATGTAGGCCAAAACCATTTGAACATCGATTTCTCAAAACTGTAGGATCGGCCAAAATTTTCTTTGTGCCATGATAGGAAGGACATGTGGGTCGAGGAACATTTTTGGTTTTAGCACAACAGGTCTTTATGCTCCAGAAAATACGCCAAATTTGCTGTGATACGAATATTCGCAAAATTTGCATTGAGTTTCTCGCAACTGGAGATGATTTGGCTCCAACCAAGAAAAATGACCCACCGCAATAGGGCGAATTTTCATTTCCATTTGGTAGATTTTGAGAAATCCAAGTTCAAAACAAAATAATCGCAGTTTTGCCAAAATGGTTTTCGGCCGAATCCGTATTTTGACAAACTCCAGCTAATAGGCGTTGATTAAGTGTGCAAGTAGACTGAGTATCGAACGAGTATAAATAACTAAAATTGCCCGCAAGATTTGGCAGTAATTTTGAAAATCTGATTTCCTCGAAAATGGCCATTTTTTGACCCCAAAATTCGTTTTTGGCTTATACTGACTTGGCCACTAGAAATAGCTCAAGGGTTGTAAAAGCTAAAATGTTCATTCCGGTGTCCTCTCTCCAGCCATAGCAACCAATCCGCTGCATGCGTTAGCGTTATACTAGTAAATGCAGGAATCTTTCTTACTCTATTTAACAATTTTGCAACATCATATATATTATCGATGTCTTGCAAAATGAAGTTGACCGTCTTTCAGTTGGCGAGACGTCTGGCAAGAGCAATCGTGTGTGGTAAATTGTACCCGCTTCAACCTCTGCTAAAGGGTAACAGTATCACTTTCAAGAACAGATTTTCAACTACAAACGGATAAATCTTGAACGTACAAATTTTGGACCAGATTCAGACCACAAGATGCCCATTTTCCAATAGGGATTTAGATTGCATACTGTGACTGCTGGAAATGCACTTCCTGTACCAATCTGAATAAAACTATATTTAGATATGTAACAATTGTAAGCTACAGATTTCTGTACGTAAAGCGGAACTTAGCTGCATTCTGTGAAGAAGGTACGAATTCATAAAAGCTATAAAATTGGTTTGATGACACAAAGAGTACACAGTGGAGAGTGTGAGTGTGACAGCTGGCAGGCTGTCTGTTATCTGTTGCCTGCAGGTATATGCTTTGTTCGCTAACGGCTGCCCACAAGAAATGTGTATGTTCATTTCAAACAAATTCTCACGCTATCCAAACAGGCACAAACAAGATGCACGCACGCGTTCTGTTTTCTAGCTTTAATGCGTGCAGTGAGTGAGCGTACATAAATGTGTGGTCACTCACTACTTACAGGTTTGGGATATCCAAGGTTTGTGGGGGTCAGCCGTTAGCGTGCACGCTAAAGTAATGTAAAAAAGCAGGCTCCTAAAATGGGACATTTTTCCGCATTAGAGCAGTTGTATATTTTGGAAATTATAAAGCGAAAGTTTGTGGTATAAGTGTGGAAGTTTTTGAAATTGAAGAAACATGTAAGCCAAGAATTTTACTACATTGCACTTTAGTATAAGCCTCACATATAAGCTATGTGTAACATGTAAGGAGGAATCTACTAATTATTCAAAGCTATAAGGGAGGTGCAAGAAGAGTTTAACTTATTTTTAAGTGCAAGGTTGTTGCAGGTAATGGGTATGAAGTAGGGTTGTCCCCGGGCCGTGTAGCGGGCTCTGGGCCCAGGGCCGGGCCCGGGCCGGGCCGGCCCAAGTTTAGACCCGGGCCCGGAAAATTTTGTGTTGGGCTCGGCCAGGGCCCGGCCCGGCTCTGGCTGATAGCCTGGCCCGCTACCGGGCCCGGTTTTAGAGGCCGAGCCCACCGGGCCTGCCGGACTTCCGGGCCCACCGGGCCTAGCGGGCACAAAGGATCTGCCGGGCTCACCGGGCCGGCCTGGCTCATCGTGCCTGGGCTTTTCGCACCCCGCTCCCGGGAGTCAATGACCTTTTGACCTTTCCCGGCCTAGCCTGGGGTTATGTATGTATCCTCGGTTGACCCTTGATGTTTCCTTGTTCTTTTCCGCCCTTTAACCTTTTGACCTTTCACAATTACGGCATCAATTCACACAACTTCTTCTTCTCCGTGTACTCCGTCCCTTTGTGTTTTTCCCCGGGGCTTGGGACCCGGTGTCGGCCCGTTCCCGGACTCCTACCTACCTACTAACGTATCTAACCTACCTAATCTATATACATACCTTCTATTTGCAGTAACCTACCTACCTAACCTAACCTAGTCCGGCGCATGCAATGTTTTTGTATTTTTGTATTTTTATTATTTTTTCGTTTTATATACACAACAAATATGTACACTATATACAGTTAGTCCTTAAGAGGACTGTTGGGATAAAACAAATAAATATCCAAAGGAGCCGTACTTACCCCGTCTGCTAACACTTTTCGTTTGGGGTAGAGGTAGGGAAGGGCGTCTTTAGTTTGGAAGTATTTCACCATATCCCCATCTACCGTTCTAAGACCCCTGTTTTCTCCAGATTTTGTATTTCCTGTTTCTAAAACTTCTTTAAAATCTTCAGGTTCATATTTATTAAGGGCCTTGCTTACTCCTTTATGGGAGACTTTATTCGTCTTTCCCCATGACAGGTAAGTTTTACTACAAAGTGATATAATACCATCTCCTGTCCATTCTTCTTTGAATAGTCCAGGGATACGTTTTTGACTAGGGTCTAGGACAAAGAAATCTTTGAGTGCCTTTTGCCACCTACTTTCATTTATTGCTGGGACACAATCACTTAAGTTTTTGGAGGAGCAGGTAAAATAGAGGGAGTCCGTGTCGATTTGACACAATTGGAAAGTTTCGGGCCACAAATTTGGTTTAAGGCAGTCGTAGTAGAATTGGAGCATCCTAAGCTTGGCGTATTGGTAGACGAAGAACCCCACTAATTCCGGAAGTCGGTAAACAATTTTGGACTTTGCTGACTGAACCTCATAAACCCCATTCCCCAAATCATCTAGTCTCCTGAATCTCCACCCATTAACTTCCCTGCTGGCTCCTGACCTTTGACAATATCTTACATCTTGGTGCTTTTCTAAGTTTGTAATAGTTCGGCCATAATACTAATTTCCCAAAAGTTTGAACATTTCCCCCTTGAGTGCTAAATCGGGATCGGAATCAGCTGCAGATCGATGGTAAGTTACCTCATCCCCCAATTCTTTGAAACAAGCCTTAGGTGTGAACTCTATTGCCTGGTAAATCTTAGTTATTATCAGTCCATGTTTTAAATACCATTGAATCAGGGGAGTAGCTAGGAAAATTTTCTTTCCAAAGTAACTTCCAATTAGACCTCTTCTAGGCTGGTTCATAAGATCATTAAAATCGCAAAATGTTTTCATGTGATCCCTATATCTTCCTTAGTAATTTCTACGTTTTTGAAAATAGGGGTCATCTCAGCAAAATGTTCTTTCTTATCCTCAGGTACCTCAATATCTACCTCAACTAACCCGAAAAATCTATTGGCTTGAATTTGGGTAACTAATTGTGCAAAAGTAAGAACCTACCTTTTCTTTGGGAGATTGAAGTGTTCTTCCAGAAACCGTCTGCGTCCTTAGGGTATAAAATTTTCTTTCTTTCAATCGGTTAGAAGGTAAGTATTTCAAATGAGTTCTATAGGTTTATAACTTACTTTCCTTTCCGTCCCTCTGTGTTCTTCCCCCGGGGCTTGGGACCCGGCGTCGGCCCATTACCGGACTCCTACCTACCTGGTCTATGCACCACGTAATTCATACGTACCTACCTACCTATCTTTGCTAATCTATAATATGTACAACCTAAGCCCGGTCCATCACCATCTAATATTTTTGTGTTTTTATGTTTTATTCTTTTTAATTTTTACTATATACAACAAATATGTACAACTATTTACAGTAGCCCTTAGGAGGACTGTTGGGATAATGGGGGCTATTGTAGGCTTTTACCCACGGCATACTCAGTCCCATCTACTAGAAAAACGAATATTGTCATTGTCACTTCACTTCGAAATGGTAAAGCTTTTTCTAAAATTATTCCCACCGCCGGAATTTCAGGGTTGTTTCTAATGTAATTTTCAGCATCCATCCGAGCCTCAGCGAATGAATCGAAAACCCCAGCCCCAAGTGAAGTTTCCCCGTTATCAAGAATAATGCTCCAATAGTAACTGTAGTCCATCCTTATGTTTTGTGTGATTTTGAGTTTCTGCTACTTTTATTAATTTCGTCCCTTACTTTCTCCAGCAAGTTTCCCAAACAATTTTCTCCTTGATAGTCCATTATATAGGTTTCAGTTCCAGTGCCCCAATACTTTTCAAACGAATTTACAAAGACTATTTTCTTCTCACCGGTACTCAGTAATATTTCCCTAGCTTGTTTGTTTTGTTCAAATTTTGCTCGAATTCCTTCTAGAACGACTCTTTATTAGGTCCCAAACCTTTTCAACAAACCCTTTTATGTTCTTTGCGGCTTCCCTTTGACGTCTAGCGGTTTTTTCTTTAAGAATAACTTTTCTGTTCTCCCAATCATTAAAATAAACAGCTTTTTCACCTTCGTACCACTGCTGGACTGAGTAGTACATTTTTCCGTGAAGTAGAAAGGGACTGAAGTGAACGTTGCTTAGAGGGCAGTAACCAGTAGAGAAAGTAGCGCAGTCATTAACTGTAGTTGGCTCCATCGTAGTAAAATTTTTTGAGATGCTCTTTAACGTCGAATATGGTCTTTTCTGTTTTTATGTCTGCTTTTATGTTTGTTTTTATGTACTCTCCGCTTACAAACTTTTTGTTGAAGCTTTCCAGTTTTTCGATCATCCATTTCCAAGTACTTTCCTCGAAATCAACTCGAAATACCAATAGCTCATTTTTTTCTGGGAGCGTGAACAACTAGATCGCATCTCGTTATTCCTGTAAGGCCCATCATTCCCATAATTTGATAAAAATATTTATGCCGTCTTTTTAAGACAAGCTTAGTTCCCTGAGAAATTAGGTAGAACCCTCTCCTTTGGAGAACGATTTCGGAAATAGAACGGGGCTTCGGATTCTGATCGTAAATTGTCTTGATTTCTAAAAGCCATGGGTCAGGGTTTCCATCCTCGTATACGATACCGTCAGGACTGCCACCCAGCCAATCCAAGTGAGGAGGAACGCAAAAGCCTGCCGGAAGAGCTCGAACTGCATAGTTCATATGTCGAATGTATGCTTGTCTCCCGTCGTCCTCGTAGCGGAGTCCGTAGGCGCAAGCCGGAATTACCTTTCTTTCTGGATTGTTTATGCGCTCAGCAAGATTTTTGGCTGCTTTCTCAGACTTCACCATAAGCACGTCACCAAATTTTGAACTAGTTATTCTCCCCTTCCTGTGGTTGAACCAGTTTTCGTTGTCGCTCTGGCCCAGTGTGGACAAAAAGACCTCTGTATCTATCGCTGCCGACATTTGTGAAACCAAGCCTTCCACAGTACTACAGTGAACTTTTTCGTATTCGTCCAGTCTTTTATTTCTTTCCGCCCTTCTGTTTAGGTGTTAAAACTATTACTCTTTTCTGGGTGATGTTTGGTTTCTTAGGTTGGGAAGCTACTTCTCTGCAATATAATGCGTCGACACTGTGGAAATGTTTACCATGAAATGAAATCATACCGTGTTGCTTTCGTCGTTTTTATTGATTTATCGTTTTTATTGATTTTTTGTTGCTTTCTTATATTAATGACACAAGCTGTGCAACAATTTTCCAGCCTCGATTCTTGCTGAATTCCATTGCAGTAACCTTTGCCACCAAGGAGTCCTTTCTTTAATAATATCAGAAATCCATTCTAACTCCTGGACTACTTCTTTGGGTGATAAACACTTCAATCCGATAATACGACAGTTATCATAATTTGTTTTCCAAAAATCTATCAAAACGTCTGCTTCCAAAACGGCCAAACAGGGATCTCCAAAACAATCAGCATAAGAGAAATCTGTAAATTCAGCATCCTCAAGTGCAGCCTCTAAAGTTAAGAAATCTCTTTTACTCTTTGCAAATATCTCAATTTCCAGGTAAGTCCCAAACCAGCACCACGAATACATTGTGACGAGTTGTACAAGGACGAGTTGTGACGGTCGTTCTCTAAGATAAGAGATTATGTCGTCGAAGGAAACCCCTAAGTCCCGGAGATAGAGAAAGTAGATGCAGTACTCACCGCAGACGAAAGTGGTGTAATCTTGTAAGCGAACCGGGCTATATTTTTGTAATCGATCGTACTTATCAAACTCTTTAAGTGGTGGTCGGCCGTAGCTATCGAAGTACTCAGCGTAATCGTCCAAGTACATAGCAACCCAGTGCTGGCCAGGAAGTTGGCAGGGGTCGGTGTTGGCTACGAAGCAGCTTGGTTCATACAGAAAGTCAGGAAGGTGGTCAATGGGAAAGACTCCAACAAAACTTTTAACGAGAGGAGCTAGTGCGCTTTCAATTTCTAATGTATTCATATGGCGTAATCAAAGAAAGGTGTGCGATTATAGTCGATTGAGACAAGGTTATCAAATTTCCCGTATATAATGATTTCAAACCCCTGAGGATAGATAGCTTGTAGCACTCAACGCCTTACTCAGTTCCATCCGCAGAGAGACGTCTCCCTCCCGAATTAACTGCATTGCGCCGGTGTCTGTGTTATCCGGGGTCAGATCAAAGGCGAAGAAAGCGTTACCATCTTTGAAATCGGCGTAGCTAATGTAGCACCCTTTGTCATCCCCGGCCATATCGATAGCTTCAAAAAGAAATACAAAAGGGAAGGTGTATCCCCTAGGTTTAGAGAAGTCAATTTTCATGGGTTGTCTAGGAATGTACTCGTCCCCGCCCGCATTTTAGACTATTTCGGTAATGTTAATGGTCTCCAGAGTTAGGGGGTCAGCTGTCAGAGAACCGTTAAACGCCTCAGACTTGACTACCCCTATAATCACCTTTCTAGGAAGTTGGCCAGTGAATACAGAGTTTTCGACAATAGTTTGTACGCCTGCGCTCAGATGTCTAGCCACCACCTTAGTTCGCCTGATGGGGTATTTAGCAGTGTTACCTAGGGAAAGAATATTTTCAATAGCGAGAGACATAGAGTCCTGACACTTAACTTTTCTTACGTACCAGCGCATGTCCTCAACCTTTACTTTGCTGCTTCCCTGAGAACTAAGACAGAATTCGTCGGGATTTCGGTGCAGCTCAATAGTCAGTTGACAGTCGCTTAGGAAGTACTTTTCTTGTTTAAACAGGTCGCAGTGGATAGGTGCCATAAACTCAGCAGACTTTGTTGCCACCCAAGTGCCCCTTGTACCGGAGTCGAACTCATAGCGGGCAGCCTGTAAATGACCTTCTTTTGCATTTCGAGAGTAATTTAGCATAGTTTCAATGTAAGCCTGATATGCGTAGTGGGGACCCGAATTGTAAATTTCCTCGTCTGAAAGTTTGACTATGCAGCGCTGGAAAAAGGTTTTGCCGAAAAGGCTAATGGGAGTCCCAGCATCGCCCTCAATTTTAACCCTAAGATAGAGGTAATTTTTGATCAGCTCGAGCATGCACGAATCTTTAGGAACGTTGAATCGGTAAGGTCCCGATTCAGTAATTAGATTTTGAGGACCGATTTCCGCCCAGTACCCATGCTCTACGGCAGCTTGAGTAGGTGGGACAGAGAATAGGTCCAGTTCCGACTTGAACCCAGGGAGAGATCGCGAATCTATGGCTTAGTAATGTTTATGTGAATATATCTAAATTTTGTTTGGTGGTCTACCTCGTCCGCGCACTCCTTTTATGTTGTTAGATCTAGGTCTTTGACCGATACCTTCACCTTGTTGAATATGTTCACCTGCAGCGGTTAATGTCTCACCAAGAAACTGTTTACCTCTCCGTTTCGCAGCTGCTTTTATGTCTTCACCTTGGGTTACGTCTGATGCTAGAGCTAGTGCGTTTTTTGCTAGACTTTTGCCTGCAGATAGACCGACTCGTTTAAGAATTGGAAGTGCGGCTCTAAATAGACCCCTAAAAATGTTGCCTATCCCTGCTCCTCGTTGGTACGGAAGCCCCGCATATGCCGGAAGCGCCCCACCAGTTTGAAGTAGGGTCAACTCCCAAGTATCTTGAGTCTCGGGTATGTATTGGCAGCGCATTATCGTCGCCTTCTAAAGTGAAGCTTAACGTAAACTTTTCCGAATGCAAATTGTACAGGCCTTCCCGCATCATCGTTTATATTGATTTCTACAGTATCGAAGTCTTTGTGAAGGACAGGGACGTAATGTGGGTTGTGGTATTCCTTATTTACTACCGCCCCATGCGTTCCCTCGGTTGTAACTACCCGAATGAGTGGGACCAGGGCGTTTCCTATAACTTGAGGAGCCACCAGGTCGCAGTAAACGAAGAGAGAGTGGAAACCCAGCCTAAGATCAGGTTCGGACTCGGCAACGAAAACTATTTTGTCATCTACCGGATCACCGTCCCTTTGCATTGGATCGGGGTAGTAACCTAACATCATCCAGAGATTTTTGCTTAACTTAACTGTATTGGGGAAGGTCTTTGGTATTGAAAACATCACCCTGTGCCTATACCCATCGAATCTAAATTTAATTGGTGCTCTCTCGCCTGTGACGGGGTGTTCCATGTTAAGTATAGTGAAATTAATTGCATCACATAGGTCGTCCACTGTTTCGTAGTGTCGTTTAGGTAAGAGTTTAACCATTGAGGTCTTGTGTGGAAACTTAAAGGAGACGGCCGAGTTAGCTGCAGAAAGATTACCCCAAGTAACTGGATACATCATTTCTACGAGAGCAACTTCCCACTCACCCTGCAATTTTATTCTATGAGGGAGCTTAACCCGATAATCATTTAGAGAGTTCGTTTTGAAGTCCCCCGTGTTACTGGGGAGGAACATATAGAAATCCGTCATTTTCTGATATCCAACTATTGAACTTATCTGGATAGCCTAACCACTTGACAAAATACTCTTTCCTTCTACCCCGCTTCCGAGTTTTTATTACCTTTTCAACCCAATAAGAGTCTGGTTTATCTACTTTTTGTAATTCCTCGGGATCGAATAGGCCCTGTATTGGTTCATGGGCTAAGTCTTCAAGTTCGTACACTCCGCTTGGGTGAACCGACTTTATTTTGAAGAGTTCCTCTGACCAATTTGGTAGGTAGCCTTTCTCAAGTCTCCCTTTGGTCTTGCTTATTCTAACAATGTCACCTATTTCAAACTGCTTGCTTAACCTGTTGCCTTTTTCTAGAAAGATCTCCCTTACCTTAGCCTCATTCTCTGGTATCGAAGCCTCAACTGGACTCATTTTAATCGTACGGTGCTTTGAATTGTTATAACCACTTACGAAACTTTGGAGAACGTCTAGGTACCTATAGCTTCTTGTCCGCGTAAAGTACTTCCATATTTTAGTCTTCAGGGTTCTGCTAAAACGTTCAACTATGCTACATTTAATGTCTGGGTTATTGCAGGTGTAGTAGCGAATGTTCTTTGATTTTAGTAAACTTTGAAACTTTTTATTCTGGAATTCTTTCCCTCTGTCACTTAACACTTTCTGCGGTTTACGTCCCTGAGCTAGAATATTTTCAAAAGCCGCAGTAATGTCAGCCCCCGATTTGCTTTTTACCGGTTCTACCCACGCGTACTTGCTGAAGCCGTCAATACAGGTTAGTAGGAAGTGGTAATCGTCGTTTTGGTCAGCTAGGTTTGCCATGTCTGCTAAGTCAATTTGCCACTGCTCATCTATATCATGGAATACGTAACTAAGGTGAGGATACTTCCGCATTATTGGTTTGTGGACAGAGTAGGTATATTGCTTTCCCAGCCACCCCTTGACCCGTTTTTGAGAAATCCCTGCTGCTTTTGATAAAGAATTTATACCGGAAAACGCTGAGGGTTGGGTGGGGTCGTAATATAATTTGGTTAGAAGGTCTTCCATTTTAGTTTTGTCAGTGCTTTATTGAAGTTAAAATGTTTGGGCTTTCTATCTTTGCCTTTTGCACGTTTTGTACGTTTTCGTTTAGCTTTGTCTGTTTTAGGTTGATTTACGTAGCGTCCCGTTCCAAACTGAAGTCTCTGTCTTACTTTTCGTATCCGTTCAACCGTGCCGGTTATAGAAGGAGTACCTTTTATTGCTTCCCACCGTTGACGATTGCCGCTAAACTCTCTTGGAACATTATTTTCCCATAGAGCCTCAGCGAATAATTCCCAACCCCTTGCAGGAGAGACTGTTTTACGGTTGCGGACAAAGTCATGAATTAGGTCAAAGATTCTAGAACCCGGTTCAGATTTACCTTTATACTCTATCTCCCCTTTCTCGTTTACTTTGAAATCAGGAATAGATTGGACAAAGTCAATGAGGTTTTTCCCTTTACTTTGGAGAGTTATAGGTAGGGTGGAGACAATGTCTGGAAGAGCCTGTTCTTTTGTTTCTGTAGTTGTTATGTCTAATTTATAGGGCTTTTCCTTCAAGAACCGTCTCCTGTAATTAGCCTGTTGGTACTTTTTTAGCTTTGTGTCGGCAGATTCTTTGCCTTTTAACTTTTCTACGACATCTTTTTCTAAAATTTCTTCATGCTGTTCGAACTCTTCAGGCTTTACTAGGATTGAGTACTCCATTATTTTATAAAACTGCTTGCAATACCACTGACTATCCCAATTAGCGGACCGAGGAGAGCGGGAATAAAACCACCCTTCTGAACTATAATTTGCATTTTCTCCTTAAGTTTTACTTTCTTATCTCTCAAAGTTTGTAATACATTTACGTGTTTGCGTAGAGCTCTTTTGTCTGCTTCGGACAGTTCAACGTTTCCAGAAAGTACGTTCTCAATGCAGTCTAGAATAGTTCTAATTAAACTAAGATCGCTGCTTTCAATTATAGCTTCTCTTACCTTTTTCTTACAGTTACAGAGATGTATGAGACAGGGAAGATTGCTTTCAAACCGTTTAGCCATTTTGCGTTTTTATTGATTATCAATGCTATTATCGGATTGTGGGCACTTGCGTTTTTATTGATTCTTCCCCGTTTTTATTGATTTTGAGTTTCTTGGTCGAGGTCAATTAAGAGATAACCGTGAGGCTTTGATGTTGCGTGATTGAAAGATTCCATAAAGTAAGTGGTATTAGTTGGAAACATTTGTCGGGCTAGATTCATTGCCGTAAGCTTATCTGCAGGGTTTTTCATTAAAACTATGTATTGGCAGTTTATCCTATTAGTTCTTTGTTTATCATAAAATAGGTCCTGGGTTATGTGAATAACGCTGCAAGACCAATGGTGGCATCCCCGGGTAAACAATCTGACCAGTTTCGAGTCCTTTTTTACTTCATCCATAAGATCGTCAAGAATTAGTAAAATCGGTTCTGTGTTCCCTTTTAGTTGCCCTAAGTCAGGTAAACCCGCTACAAACTCTGCGTCTATTTTTTGCTAGGCCGCCTTCCACTCAGTAAAACACCAAATAACTCGTTTCGGGGGAGGTCTTATCAGTCTGTGTGCGTTTTGAACTAGTTTTGACACGAACGTAGTCTTTCCTGCTTTAGTCGGTGCGGAAACCATGCAAGTAAAGGGGTGTTTAAAGTAGAGAAAGTCACAAGGAATACAAGTCATCGAGTTAGCTTTTTGTGAGATAAATAGGTCCGAGGTAAGCGCTTTCGATGTTTTTATTGGCGTCAAGACAAAGTTGAAAATTGTATACCTCTGAAATGAAGGGACAGTGCTTAGCTGAGGCGGTTACACAACTTCCTACTGAGCACTCGTAGTAGAGGTCGAGAATTGCGTTAAATTGGGGTGGAGAGTAGTAAACAGATTGCCCTTGTTTGGAGATCCGTATCCTTCCGTCTGTTTGGTAGTCTAAGGGCCTTTTCAAGAAAGGGTAGAGTAGAGTTGAGCAGAGTAGAGTAGAGTAGAGTTAAAACTAACTCTTTTCATGAAAGGATGGAGTTAGTTTTAACTCTGCGTGTTTTAACTCCCTCTAACCCTGCAGGGTTAAAAACGGCGGGGTTAAAAAGAGTTAAAATGCCAGGGTTAAAATTAACTCCATGCCCTCATGAAAAGAGTTAATTTTAACTCTACTCTACTCTACCCTACCTTTCTTAAAAGCCTTGTTTTTGGAATCACCAACTTTGGCAATTTTTACTCAGTCACTACTTTGAGTTGGAAAACGATTTACATGTCAAGATGTAACTTACTACTTTCTCTTTAATAAGTGAGAAAAATAATTTTACCTTTCTAGAATTTGAAAATGAGCTATGAAAAATGTGGTGAAAATGCGGAAAAATGAAAAATGTTTTCAGGTTTTTGCAGATTAAAGTAAATCTTTTCGAAGCACATTAATTATCACGAAACCGTTCTTCACTGCAGAGAAATCAGCTGAAAAGTATTCACAACCTTAATTTTTACTTATTTTCTCAAGCATTTGATAAGCGATTATGCAACAGTTGGAAAAGAGCTGCGCACCAACTGAAAAAGGTGCCACGAAAGTATAAGGGGAGTATAAGTATAATATAAGTATAAGTATAAACGGACATCAGAGTTATGTTCTGCGACTTTGAAATTTGTAATTTTCATGTAATTTTGCAGAAAACTATAATAATTTTTGTCTCGATCGAAAATTAAAAAACTTTCGGGAATAAAATAACAAATGTTGATTCCAAGAAATTGTGAATGTGTATTCGGGTCGTTCTAGGGCAACCATTTGCACGATAAAGTTAAGTTGAAGTGCAGTTTTTGTATCAAACAAACAAAATAATTTTGGCATAAAACCCTACCTAAAAGTACTCAGCAAAATTGGAAGTAAAAACATTTTCGGTTCTCTTATGGTCTTTTATTGGAAAACTTGAAAAATTAAACATTTAGAATACTAAAATTTGATTATCGGTCGATCAGAAATATGTTCGAAAGCATTACTGCAAAAGTTTTATCACATTTTCTTTCAGCTTAATTTCGTTTTTTAGACCCTGATTCCGTTTCCGCTTCCGCTTTTTAGACTGACCCGTCAACTTACTAAAGTCTGACCAAAAAATGTAGGGAGCGAAATTGTTTTGTTTATACTGAATTACCGGTACATTTTTGCTGCAGCAATGTATATATTTTCTGAACCGTCATGGCATGAACTTTCTTTTGGTTGAAAAAAATTTTTTTTTAAATTAAAATTCATCAAAAGAAGCAGATTTTTTAAGTTTTGAAAGATCAGTAGAAGTCAGGAACTAGCCGTTCGTTGGAAAATTAGCCCATGTCCCAAACATTTTGAATCCCGAATATCAGCTCATTTCGTCAAGAATTGCGATAGTTATTCAATTTTTCCGATTTTCAAAAACCTTTGATCTTTGCCGCTTTTCCAACTTTGACTGGCTATTACTCGCGACTCACTCAATGCAAAAATTTGGTAATTGGATTTTCAGGACCGCTTACGTGTTAGCTTTCATGTGATATATGTGGTTTTTCAAAATTTGAAAATCGATTTTTTCGAAAAATACCACTTTTTGACCCAAAATTTCGACAATGCGAATCCAGCAAAAGTGGGTAAAAATAACATTATCATAAAGTTTAATTTGAGCTGAATCCAGCGATATAAAGTTTTCGTGGCTACGACTTATATTGTACCCGTAATGAATTTTAAAACAATTTCGCTTTTTAGCCGGTTTTTGGCTAGTTTACACTATTTGCAGCAAATCAATGCACAATATAGCACAACTTGTCGGAAATCAGCTGAAATAGGAAATTGTTTAAAAATTCGTTGCTGGGGTAATTTAAGCCGTAGCCACAAAAACTTTATATCGTTGGATTCAGCTCAGATTAAACTTTATGATAATGCAATTTTTACCAACTTTTGCTGCATTCGCATTGTCGAAATTTTGGGTCAAAAAGTGGTATTTTTCGAAAAAATCGATTTTCAAATTTTGAAAAACTACATATATCACATGAAAGCTAACACGTAAGCGGTCCTGAAAACCCAATTAAAAAATTTTTGCATTGAGTGAGTCGCGAGTAATAGCCAGTCAAAGTTGGAAAAGCGGCAAAGATCAAAGGTTTTTGAAAATCGAAAAAATTGAATAACTATCGCAATTCTTGACGAAATGAGCTGATATTCGGGATTCAAAATGTTTGGGAGATGGGCTAACTTTTCACCGATCGGCTAGTTCCTGACTTCTACTGATCTTTCAAAACTTAAAAAACCGGCTTCTTTTGATGAATTTTAATTTTTAAAAAAATGTTTTCAACCAAAAGAAAGTTCATGCCATGACGGTTCAGAAAATATATACATTGCTGCAGCAAAAATGTACCGGTAATTCAGCATAAACAAAACAATTTCGCTCCCTACATTTTTTGGTCAGACTTTAGAATATTTCAGCATGTTTCAAAACAACCAATCAAAATGAAGCAAGTATGTGCAGCCAATAAGAATTACTCAGTCAGTTTCTGATTGGTTGAATGACGTCATTCGATTTCTAGAGCTTATTAGCTGGCAAAATTGCTTCGAAACGCTGTTTTCATACAACGAAGTTATTTAAATTTACGGTGTATTACTTATACAACCACATGAACTGCAACAAATTTTTTTATTTAAACTGCAGTAGTGAAATTAATTGGAATGATAAAAATTGTAGCCAATGTTGATATCGAAAATATAGTTAACAAAATATTGTTTAATTGAATAATAAAACATCTGAAACAAGAGAAATGACTTAACTTACGAATTTTCATTGGGACTGATTAATTGAACAACCATCAGTATTTTAACTCTGCTTAACCCGCGTGTTTTCACGGGGGTTAAATTTCAATGGAAAAAGCTTTGAGAGAGTTAAACAGAGTTAAATTTAACCCTTTCATGAAAAGGGTAGAGTTAAATTTAACTCTGCAAATATTTAACCCTCGCAGTGATTCTTGAAAAGAGTAGAGTTAGAGCGAGTTAGTTTTAACTCTTTTCAAGAAACAATGCAGAGTTAAAATTTTTAACTCTCTATAACTCGCAGGGTTAAAATTAACTCGTTTAACCCTTTCATGAAAAGGATCGAGTTAATTTTAACTCTACTCTACCCTTTCTTGAAAAGGCCCTTAGCGAAGTGGCTTCTCACAACTTCCGGTCCAAAGCCAAATATTTAATGAAACACTGATTATAAGGGCTAGAGTGAGTATGACAGCGAAAATGCATTTCAGGATATCCTTATTGGGCTCATTTTATAAGTCTCAGACATTCTACTGTTTAAATTGCCAGTTTTTATGACGTCATCATATATTCTAGTTACTTACCCTCCCCTGGCACCCATAAGCGACGCCAAATTTTTATTCCCTCATTTTTCCAAAACATTTTTCTAGGCTTGTCATCTGCTGTCCCCAGGGACCATTTGACAAAAATTATTTGTACGCTTACCATCTGCCGTCCCGAGGGACCCAAAACCAGCGCCAAATTGTTATCCCCTTGGGAGCGTTTCACAAACTTTTTTGTACGCTTACCCTTGGGTAAGCGTCATCCCTTGGGACCCAAAAACGAAGCCAGGCAATTATCCCCTAGGGACCCTTTTGCCAAATTTTTTCTACGCTTGCCATATGTTCTCCCTTGGGACTTTTCCAAAATTTTAAACCCCGCTTACCATCTGTCATCCCTTGGGACTTTTCCAAAATCTTATTTTTACAAAATCCCGCTTGCCATATGTTCTCCCTTGGGACTTTTCCAAAATTTTATTTTTACAAAACCCCGCTTACCATCTGTCGTCCCTTGGGACACCTGTCACTTTTGATTGATGACCCACCCTGTCGGCACCTTTGATCTTTGCCGCACCTGTCAAATTTGATTGATGACCTGTCACTTTTGATTGATTACCCCCGCTGTCGGCGCCTTTGATCTTTGTCCCCTGGGAATTAACAAAAACCTATATAAGGGCGCAAAAATCGGGAACCCCGTCAGTTGGACTCAGTCAGTCGTCGCGAGCGGTCGGTTCTCTCTGCACTCTCTCTGCGATTTTGCGAATACATATAAACAATTGCAACAATTTTGATCTAATAGTTCATATAAACGACAAAGCACATAGGCAAAGTTAATAAAAGCGATAAGTGTTCTCATTCTGATTAAAAGTCAATAAAAGTAGAAAGTTAATAAAAGCAATAAACGTAAACGGATTGAAGTATATACATAAAAGCGCTAAAATTCATATAAGCGATCATATCATTTAAATTTCAAAGTACATATAAACGGCTCAGATATTAATTTATTTCAACCATGTCTTCGATTTCTAAGCTGAACACTGCTATTTCCACTGGAGTTTGGAAAAGATGACCCCCAAATGACGAAGGCCCTTAGAGACCAAGCCATCTCCCTCGTAAAAACAGAGTGGGATGGTAAAGAGGTAATCGGGACTGACGATGTTTGGACATATGCCCAATCCCTACCCTTAATCACCACCGCATCTGCTAGTACATCCCACTCCTGCCTCATTGGTAATGAATCTTTTCCAAATTTGGTCGAGCTCAAGAAGCACAAGGCCACCCATCCCTCGAATCCCATTTTTCCTTGTCCACATTGTGAGAAAACCTTCACCCGGAAAAACAACATGGTCAGGCACATTAATAAGTTTCATCCAACAGTTGCTCCCCCTTCCTATGAATGCCGAAAATGCGGCTTCAAATACAAGACATATAAAGGATATCAGGGTCACCTTAGGACTCATAGAGAGGCTCCCAAACTTCAGGACCCCAGAACTCTTAGGCAAACCCATTTTTCTAATCTTCCAACCGAAGACGCTCCCAAATTGACTAGGAGTATTGTGAAGGATTTGCCGGAGGACCTAGCCCAAATTTATAGAGAGAATTGGAGTAGAATACGGAGTCGCTACTTTGTTTCCTCTGGTATTCAAAATAGGTATAACTTTCGGCTGGAGGACCCGTCCAAATTGAAGGATTTGATTAAGCTAATTTTCAAACTTCAAAGGTGGCAATTTAAATTTAATTTATCCTTCGTGCTTAGGAACATCGAAGACGGGGAGCTAAGATACTACTACCCATCGGGAAATAGCCGGTATTTTGATGAGCCTATCCACATTTCGAATGAAGGAGATCTTGGAAAAATTTTCTATGACTTAGATAGAGGCGACATTCTTGAGTGGGTTAGGCAACAACGCCCAAATACAAAGTGGACAGTCCTCAGGGTTACTAATGTTTGCTTTTACACTAATAAACTAATTTCGTATCCTGTGGGTGAGGCTAGGTATCTACCTGATTACGTGAAAAACAACCGGGGTATCAATGCATTGGTTACTAATCGAAAATCAGGAAGACCCTACCAAGACGAGAAGTGCCTCTTCGGGTGCTTAGCGCTGGCATCGGGATCAAAAATTACCAGCCTGGAAGAAAAAACTAATGAGCTAATTGATCAATGGGTTCAACCTGGGGAAAAGTTTAATGGAGTTGCTTTGGAGGATTTAGATGAGATTGAGGAAAAATTTGATGTCGCAATTACGGTTTACGAGTTAGGGCCTACAGTTGAGGAAGCTGGGGAAGAACCGGAAGATCTCAATGAACTTATAATTGAAAATCATGAAAGAGATCAGGAAATTACAGATATTGCAGCTAAACTTATTCGCAGACCCTTAGCAAAACGATCCAGGAAAATGGCCATTAATATTTACGAAAACCACTTCTCCTTTATCAAAAATTTAAATAAGTTCACTTTTACTTGGAAATGTTCCACTTGCGAAAAACTATTCCATAAACACTCCCATTTTATCAGACATTCCACAAGTTGTGAAGTTGGTATAAAGCATATCTTCCCTGGGGGAGGAGTTGGACCTACAAAAACTATCCTCCAAAAGATAAGTGAACTAGGAATTCCGGTGCCTGAATGGTACTATTGTCACAACTTGGAGTTGTGCTTTATAAAACTGAGCGAGTTGCGAAGATCCTTTAATATCACGTTGTCAGTCAAGCACATCGAAATACAACCAAGCACACGATCTAATCGCAGAAAATGGCATTTATATTTTTATAGTATTTTCGAACGCCACATTTCTTCCCCTCGCTGAAATTTAAGACAACGCTGGATCCGAAAGTTGAACGAATACGATCAGTTTCATCTCCGTAAGCTAGGGCCAGCAGACAGTAAAAGCTAGTACTTTAGAGCGAGCGTAGTTGTTCTTTTGCTTGCATTAAAATTCGAACTGTGAAAAATTGATCGTGCACTGGCAACTCTTTTTTCATCGGAAATCAAGGGCAATCAATCCAAATGCTTGATTCCGAATCCCGGTGCACATAAATTAATTAAATCATTCTCCAGCAAAGCTGTGAAAGCTTCGCTCCTTTAATCCGTTGGCTGTGTAAGCCTCAAACATCCAGGGCAAGCAGTGTATGCTGTGATCCTGGTCACGGCACCAAAAATGTCACAACTTGGAGTTGTGCTTTATAAAACTGAGCGAGTTGCGAACATCCTTTAATATCACGTTGTCAGTCAAGCACATCCAAATACAACCAAGCACATGATCTAATCGCAGAAAATGGCATTTATATTTTTATAGTATTTTCGAACGCCACACTATCCGTTTAGAATAGCTTATGATTTCGAATGTATGTTCAAACATACAACTAAAAAAGCGGTCCTAAATTGATCTACGAACAGGACCTAATCCCAGCATCGGTTTCCATTGCTTCAAACGTTCCTGGGTACGAGAATCCAAACGGTCTAATAACTACTGGGGATCCCTATGAGTTAGTGGTCCGAATGAAGGACTACATGGAAAAATTGCCGACAAAGCATATGAAGTTCTTAGGGAAATCTACAAGCATACCCTTTCCGGTTTAGCAGAACACGAAAAACTTCTAGCCGATTTCGAAGCATGGCTTAAAGCGGTACCCACGTTGGGATTCAATTCTGGAAAATTCGATATGTACTTTATAAAATGTTGTTTAATTACAAATTTACTCCTAAATGGCCAAGACATCAACTACACAGTTAAAAAGAATAACAACTACATAGCCCTCTCTACTCCCAAATTGTACTTCCTTGATAGTACAAACTACCTTGCTGCTGGTACTTCGTACAAAAAGTGGCTAAAGGGTTTTAAAATTGAGGACCAAAAGGGCGCCTTCCCATACGAAGCCTTCACTTCCCTCGAGTTCCTTGACAAAGGATTTCCCCACCGAGGCCTGTACTACTCGACTTTAAAACAACAAGAAATTTCAGATGAGGACTTCACAGCCGTTGTAGCAGCCTGGAGAAAATACAAATTTAAGAACATAAGGGATCAGCTAATTTGGTACAATAATTTGGATGTAGGGCACTTCCTTCAAGCTACCGAAAAGATGGTAGAATTTTGGAAAACTATGGGAATTGACACGTTCAAAAGTGGGGCTATCTCCCTCCCTGGTCTAGCATATAAACACATGATGAATAAAATGCCTAAGCACACGATCCTCCCCCTTTTCAGTAGATTCACCCAAAATTGGCACAAATTAATTAAGGACAACATAGTTGGCGGTCCTAGTTTGGTATTCCACAGATACCATGAAGCCGGGGTTACTGAAATTACAAATGGGTTCAAAGTTGCACAAATTTTTGGGTTCGATGCAAATGCCCTCTATCTCTGGTGCACTATGCAGGAAATGCCCACTGGTTTGTACGCCGAATGGAAACCCACTGAAGATGGGAAATTCAAGAGATGGCTACAACGGGAAAAGAGGCAATGTGGCTAGAGTATATGGCTAAGGCAATGGGAGTACGAGTTGAGCATGCTTACAATGGGGGGCAAAAAAGAATAGGGAAATCCAAAGTTGACGGGTGGGTATCTGAAAGGAATTTAGTCCTACAATTTCAAGGGTGCTTTTCCACGGGCACGGCTGCCAATTGGATAGGAATCAGGACCCCGAGGATAGAACTAAAAGAAGGGAAAGAACAGAGAGGGTTTCTCAGGCGATCAAGGTTGGGGGTTTTGATTTGATTGAAAAGTGGGAATGCGAATTTGATAAAGACCTAAAAGATACCACAGATATGCAAGAGTTTATGGAAGAACACTTCAATCTCCCAAAGAAAAGGTCGGTTCTTACTTTTGCACAATTAGTTACCCAAATTCAAGCCAATAGATTTTTCGGGTTAGTTGAGGTAAATATTGAGGTACCTGAGGATAAAAAAAGAACATTTTGCTGAGATGACCCCTATTTTCAAAAACGTAGAAATTACTAAGGAAGATATAGGGATCACATGAAAACATTTTGCGATTTTAATGATCTTATGAACCAGCCTAGAAGAGGTCTAATTGGAAGTTACTTTGGAAAGAAAATTTTCCTAGCTACTCCCCTGATTCAATAGTATTTAAAACATGGACTGATAATAACTAAGATTTACCAGGCAATAGAGTTCACACCTAAGGCTTGTTTCAAAGAATTGGGGGATGAGGTAACTTACCATCGATCTGCAGCTGATTCCGATCCCGATTTAGCACTCAAGGGGGAAATGTTCAAACTTTTGGGAAATTAGTATTATGGCCGAACTATTACAAACTTAGAAAAGCACCAAGATGTAAGATATTGTCAAAGGTCAGGAGCCAGCAGGGAAGTTAATGGGTGGAGATTCAGGAGACTAGATGATTTGGGGAATGGGGTTTATGAGGTTCAGTCAGCAAAGTCCAAAATTGTTTACCGACTTCCGGAATTAGTGGGGTTCTTCGTCTACCAATACGCCAAGCTTAGGATGCTCCAATTCTACTACGACTGCCTTAAACCAAATTTGTGGCCCGAAACTTTCCAATTGTGTCAAATCGACACGGACTCCCTTTATTTTACCTGCTCCTCCAAAAACTTAAGTGATTGTGTCCCAGCAATAAATGAAAGTAGGTGGCAAAAGGCACTCAAAGATTTCTTTGTCCTAGACCCTAGTCAAAAACGTATCCCTGGATTATTCAAAGAAGAATGGACAGGAGATGGTATTATATCACTTTGTAGTAAAACTTGCCTGGCATGGGGAAAGACGAATAAAGTCTCCCATAAAGGAGTAAGCAAGGCCCTTAATAAATATGACCCTGAAGATTTTAAAGAAGTTTTAGAAACAGGAAATACAAAATCTGGAGAAAACAGGGGTCTTAGAACGGTAGATGGGGATATGGTGAAATACTTCCAAACTAAAGACGTCCTTCCCTACCTCTACCCCAAACGAAAAGTGTTAGCAGACGGGGTAAGTACGGCTCCTTTGGATATTTAATTGTTTTATCCCAACAGTCCTCTTAAGGGCTAACTGTATATAGTGTACATATTTGTTGTATATATAAAACGAAAAAATAATAAAAATACAAAAATACAAAAACATTGCATGCGCCGGACTAGGTTAGGTTAGGTAGGTAGGTTACTGCAAATAGAAGGTATGTATATAGATTAGGTAGGTTAGATACGTTAGTAGGTAGGTAGGAGTCCGGTAATGGGCCGACGCCGGGTCCCAAGCCCCGAGGGAAGAACACAGAGGGACGGAGTACACGGAGAAGAAGAAGTTGTGTGAATTGATGACGTAATTGTGAAAGGTCAAAAGGTCAAAGGGCGGAAAAGAACAAGGAAACATCAAGGGTCAACCGAGGATACATACATAACCCCAGGCTAGGCCGGGAAAGGTCAAAAGGTCATCGACTCCCGGGAGCGGGGTGCGAAAAGCCCGCCCTATACTACTTGCGTGTCCGGGACTTGCTGCGTTTTGGGCTTTGAGTCGGGCTTAGTAGCGGACCCGGTCTTGATAGTCCGGGTCTATCACTGGGCCCGATGATTTAAAGCCGGGCCAAGGAGCCGGCCCGGGCCTTGGTCCGGGCCTGGTAGCGGACTCCGGGCTTTGATTGGGCTCCGGGCCTGGCAGCGGTCATTCTCTTATCGGAAAACTCTAGTATCAAGTCAAGCTAACAGTTCGTTGTGTGGGTATTATATCTAACACACATCCTGTCTGTGAACTCAGAATAGAATAGTTCCTCAAACTTGCCCCAGCATTGGCGACCACACAGTTCGTGTAGGTTAATGAGTTCGTACAATCCAAGCTTTTACTAGGGTTGATCGGAAGTAATCGAAGTAATACAGTTCAAGTATTGGTAAATGTGGGGAAGTCAAGGCGTAGAGCAAAATTTGCAGCACCAAACACGTCGCAGTATCTTTACGATTTATTATGCACAATTGTGCACAATTGTGACGGTGTTTTAAGACATAATTGAGGCAATTGATGTAATTTGCTTGGCCATTTTTTATTAAGTAACCTCAACTTTTAGTCACACAAGGCTAGATATATGCTACCAAAATGGGGACAAATAGTCTGGCACTTGTTGGACTGGACTCTGGACTAAATATCGGCAGAACAACAATGGAAAATATTCAACTGAGCATTTGTTTTCTAATTTGCACATTTCTCCAAACCATCTGTTTTATTTGCCTTTTCGATTTCCGTTAGGCGGGGGGAATGAAAAGAAAGAAATTTATCCTTTTGTCATTTCTATTTTAAAATGTAATACGTACAGCTACGCTCATATTTAACTTTAAAGAAAAGAAGATTTTAAAGAAAGATTCTTTTGAAAGAAAGAAAGAATCTTTCAAAATAAAGAAGGAGGAAAGAAAGTTAAGGTAAAAGTCAAATGTAATTCAATCCTTCCCAGCTAACGCTGTGTGCGTTTGTTGCACACAATGTCAATTCTTAAATGTGTCACCTGTCATTCAAAATTTTAACCTTTGCCTTAACTTTGGCTTATTGCAAGAAGAAAGAAAGAAATATTCTGAAAGAAAGAAAGAATATTCATTTCCAAATATTCTTTCTTTTAAGTTAAATAAGAGCGTAGCTGTAGTAAAAAGTTATACCATTTCCCTTCAGCAGCGGTCTCACGAACTAAATTCAACTAGTTTTGACTGTCAAGTACACAGCCCCCTCCCTACGCTAAAAACGATGCTGAAAACAATGGTAGAAGAACAGTGGAAGAAGCAAGACCATTAAATACGTAGGTATCATTCAGTATCTAGCTGTATGTATATTATCATTAAAACAGTATATAGGCCTACCTGTACAATAACAGTAACGGGATACTTCCAGAAGTCCACAAGAAAGTGTATTAAGCTTGCTCCAAGAAGGATCAGTAGCAAAAACGACAGAATGCTGCCAACAATGAACTGCACCTTTCCCGATCCATAGATGAATGCCACCACATCCCACTGAAAAAGATCATGTTATGAATTGAACAGATATTATTAAATGAAACTTGTTTCACTGTTTCTATATATAGCCAAACCTTAAGCGAAATCAGAATGATTTCTCGTCCAGACAACTTCTAAGAAGAGAGTTATGCAGTATAGAAATTTAACTTTGTTTAACTCCTGAACTCACTGGACCGGCTTCGGGTCGGGTCGGACCGAGCCTGGTAGCCTGGATGGTGCAATAGCGGGCCCGGTGAAGAAACTGGAAACTGAAATCCCCAATAGATAAAAAGCTGTGCTTAAGAGATGTTCCTTAATGGGCGTATATATATATTCCTTACCGCCTAGTGGTCAACTTAGTTTAAAACTAATTGTAGTAAATTTGACCGAGCTTAAGCCTTCCGCCGGGTCGGGCCTACCGCCTTTGAAACTGGGCTTGCGCGGGCTCTATGAATCCAAAAGTCCGATTCAAGGCCTGGGAAGATATCTTTTAAAGAATTTCTGACATAGGAAACAGCCTAGTCTAATCATTTTAGTAATTTATCCGCGGATTAAACGGACTAATTGACTGATTAATTGATTAACTGGCCAGTTTAATCCATCGATCAAAATCCTGGCCCCGCCTGTGACGGGAGGCGGCGAGGAAAACAAACTTGTCAAAACCCTCTCGCTGGCCCTCCCGTTAAAAATTTCATTTTTTCTTATTTTTATTCAACATATGGAACAAAGTTTTGCTACTTTTCGTGAAACCATAGGCAATTCAAAGTTAGTTCTTCGCGGACCTTAAGGCCAATGGCCGCAACGACCAATTTTTTCGGATCGCGGGTACCCGGTTACCCGAGCACTTTTGGGTACCCCAGATATTTTTAATCCGATTTTCAGACCTGACGTTTTTTCGTTTGAAATGTTACTGTTGCAAGAGCTAACTCTTTATAGACGTGACCAATCTATTGCTTGCAAATATCGTAGACTTTCTTGCAAAGACAATCAATTTGATTTATGTTGATGCAGAAATTATGCTAATTATCGCTGCGCGCTACTTGCAGCAAATTAAACATTAAAAATTCTCAAATCTTAAGCAAAACTCTTCGTGTTGCATAGTGTTCAAAGCTCTTGACGAGACCAATTCAGTTATTTGCATTGTAATGTAGTAAAATAATCAAAGATCTTTGGATGCTAAAGTTAAAACAGGTAGAAGCTCACATAACACAAAATCTAAAAAGCAAAAAGGAAACTAAACAGAAAAATAAATTTATAAAATCTTTGTGATAACTGAAATTTTGTGCTATGCGTACTACATATTTGCACAAAAGTTTATTGGTTGATTTAAGTTTTGCATGAAGACATGACACTTAAAGTAAACTAATAAAAGAATGATCGAAATCATGTATCACTGTTGGACCTCAGATCCGAAAAGTTCGGGCATGAAGTGGGAATCGAGCCCACAACCTTCAGTTAATCAGGACCGACGTCTGCCGATTGAGCCACTTAGCCCACTCGAAAAATGTTGAATTCTAACCCAACGTCAGTAATCGGAATATTGCAAATTTTAATACTGCTACAGTTCTAACATACGTGACAGACAGGCTCCGGGTACTCGCGGGCCGGGTCTGTTGTAACTGGGGATTCCATCTATCACGGTTAGAGTTCTACCTTAGAATGATCTGATCGCAACTGTTATAGTTTGTTATTAGTTATTTATTAAAGCTAATATCGTCGACTAAGTTGGTTGCTCGGCACGCTGTGCTAACACTACACTTATGGCGACGAAGGTGGGAGTAGTATGTACTACAGGGACCGCGTCCAAACACTATGAAAACAACAAAACTTTGGTACATTGAAGGACTTGGGAACATAAATTATTGCCGATCTAGTACATGGACAGATATGTAACGGATAAGACTGACGCATAGTCAACCTATCTCTTGCTGCTGTGTGGCTACCTCAGTTGTCACGTGATAATGTTTCTTAATCGCACAGCAATCATCGCGTGGTCCTGTTGACAGGCTAGTCTAGTCAGTTTGTATATTTTCGTAGCCGTGAACAGTCGCTCCCATTTTTGCGCCCTAATTCCCCCTTTATTCTCCGCATTTGTTCCTCCCCAAAGCGCTCCCCAGAGCTTTGTCTGGTACGTTGGCCAGCCTGCCCGTGTATTGTAAGTCCATAACTTTGTGTGCTTGTTTGTGTGTCTGAGTGCTCAACCCATTTTATATATTAAACTAATATTACTTGTTATTCCGTTTGTTATTAAAGGATTGTTACTTTTTACTAGGTTGTTATTTACTGAGCTCCTGTCTAGGTAGGTATAGTACCCTGTCTGAGTCGAAGTGAGTGGTACGAGCCATCTGCCCCATAGAGCAGCTCTATTCATTGTGTTTATTGCCTGGCGAGGCTGTCCCGACCATCTCCTCTGGTTGGTCTGTTATCTCTCTGTGCTACGGTCTCCGCATCCGCCATGTACGTGTGGTGTAACGATGCTAGTAAGTAGATTACGTTAGTGTTTGAGGCCGGCCGAGGTTTCACCGGCCGGCCGCTGGCCGGAGAGTCGCTGGCCGGCCGGTGAGCCCGTAGGCCGTCACGTGGCCGACTGCCGGCCTGGAGCAGTTTTCAGTGCAGCTATTACCACTGCTAAGATATTGATTTTTGGTGTTTTATTGGAGAATGTAGTTGTACATATGCTAACCAGACAAAAGCCAGATTTGCAGTTCATTTTAAGGTGCTGGTTTCCTTTCGGGTACTTTTGACTCATACGGCTTTAATCCTTTACGTAAATGGTTAAAACTTACGAAATAACCTATTTCCGTGCTCTTTAACATTCTGGGACCAGTCCCGTATTTTTAGGCCAAAAAATGAGAAAGTCTTGGTTTTTGGCCTTAGGCTCCCAGTAGGTAGGCAAGACACGGGATTGGTTATTATGGCTAGAAAGAGGACACGAAAATGAACATTTTTGCTCTTACAACCTTTGAGCTGTCTTCAGTGGTTAAGTTAGTATAAACAAAAAACTGTTTTGAGGGTCAAAAAATGGCCATTTTTGAGGAAATCAGCTTTTTCAAATTTACTGCCGCATGTTAAGGACAAAGTTGGCTTATTTATACTCAATCGATACAGCGTCCAAATGCCCGTTTTATGAATGGCTATTAGCCGGACTTTATTGCTTTAGCTAGAGATTTGGCCGAAAAAACCATTTTGGCAAAACTGCGATTATTTTGTTTCGAACATCGATTTCTCAAAAACCACCCAACGGATTTCGGGGAGTTTTGGCAGAATCGAAATTCGTACTTCTGCGGACGGTCGTTTTTCTTGGTTTGGGCTGAAACGTATCGAGTAGCAAGAAAACTCAATGCGAAGTTGCGAAGTTTCGTGTTACCGTGCATTTGGCCGATTTCCTCGACGGTTAAGACCTGCTGCGCCAAATCCAAAAACGTCCCTCGTCCCATATGTCCTTCATATCGGGGCACAAGAAGAACTTTTGGCCAATTCTTCAGTTTTGAGAAATCGATGTTCAAAAATGTTTGGTCTATGCGTCTGTCGAAAGATATTGATCCCGATAGTAAGCAAACAATCCCGCTTTCGGCACCGCTGAAACCTAAAACTGCGAATTCTTGGAAGCAAAAATGAGTGAGATCACAACAGACACTTTCACAGATAATCCTGCGCTTTCCGTGGAAACCCAAAAGTGATGAGAATTATTTGGGCATATTCACACCGCAAACTGCACTTTCCCTGGAAGAACACAGTGTTCAGAATAGGAACCTAAAACCACCGAAAACTAATTTGACATATTCACACCTAAAACCGCAATTTCACAGGAAACCAGAAACCACCGAAAACTAATTTGACATATTCACACCCAAAAGTGTAATTTCCGTGAAAACCTAAAACCACCGAAAACTGATTCGGCACATTCACGCAAAAATGTGCAATTTCCAGGATTTTAAATTGACTGAGAATTTATTGAAAATTTTCCTGTGATTGTATTCTTACTATGGGGAAGTATCTTTTGACGGACGCACTATATTCATCCTGCTAGATGTCAGCATGTCAGAAAATTTCTGCTATTTTTTGCTAATTTTGCCAGTTTCGTAAGCTCATGTCAATGTCCTGATTATAAGCTTTAAAACGGTGTATAGAGCTCTTTCCAACTCCCAAAATTACGAAAGTTATAACGTTTCAAAAAATTACTACAAAAGCATTGCACAAAAGGATACCACCACCTTAAGCTTAGTTGCTCTAAATCTTAAATTTCTGACTGTTGATTTGGATCTCGGCCGTTAGCCGGCCGGCCGGCCGACCGGTAGCCTGGCCGTGGCCGGCCGGCCTCAAACACTAGATTACATTATGTACTAGCGCCGCTACGGGTAGACCAAATTTTCATATATTAAACACTGGCAAGTTTCTTTTGTTTCAGTTCAAAAATTTCAGTTATGTAATTTTGAACAAACTGTTTATCAAACCATCGTACTCTGCATATATTATTGAGAGTGTCACTTTGTCCCTTCGCGAGAAGATATGACGATGAATGCAAATTCAGATAAGTTATAGCTAACAATTTTTTACTTCCGTTTTAATCAATATTTTAAAGACTAGAGGGTGAAAGTGGAAATCCCAAGTTGGCAACATTGCTGAAAATGGTTATCTGTCTGATATCCTAATTCTGTAGTCTAATTGTTATTAAAAATTATGTGAAATCGTGAAAATAAAAAAATTAAATCTGGGGCTTACTCTTTACGTATAGTGTAGATAGAAATAGTTTTTGTAACTAAGTAGTTTCTAATTGAAAATAAATTAAACAGTGAAATTGCTGTAAAGTTGTCTCTTCTATCGTTATTTTGCGAATGGTATGTTTTTTACATCCGGGTACCCGATTCTAGGTCTGTACGGTTCCGGGTTCGGGCCAGGCCCGAAAGTATGGACCCGGAGCCAACTCTGTGCTGCGGTCAGTTCTTCATCTTTTAATTCTGTTAACGCCAACTAAGCTTACCGATGCTAATGCTTTCACAAGTCCTTTTGACATAAAGCAATTGAAGAAACACAAGACGTTACTAGCTCAGAAAAAAATCAGTTTTGGATCATAGAGAAGCCCGTTGTGCAAAATTAATTACTAAGACGACAGATCAGTCTTGTGGTAGTAATTCTGTGATTTTCAAACTGTAGCTTACTACACAAACTGGTAATTGCAAATGAAGAAACCGTATGCTGATGAGAAATGATGAGGTCTTTAAATTCAAAGGCATAAGCTGGTACGTATTACGTAATTTGGTAATTTCAAATTAAGATTTACTAACTCTGCATATACATCCATTTCCTGCTTTTCAGAAAATAAGAAATTCTACCGGCTAACAACCGCAGTAGGAGAAGTTCTTCCTCCACATTTACACTGTTTCCTCTAGTTAAGGTAGCAAGTAGTATATGGCGGCCATTTCGACCACCACTCTCGGGAGGTAGTGACCTTTGATCCGACGTAACTACCTCTTTTGTGGTATCTTCCTCCGTCGCGATAACCCTAGTAACCACACTCAGTTCTTGCTGCCAAGCGTCCTGTTTTATACATATAGTTCTCCTTGCTTGACCTCCTGTTATCCACCCATGCCAACTAAAAAGATTCACAACACCATGTTACCCCCTCTTTTGCCCGCAGTTCCTGCTTCATTACATGTTGTTTTCCGTCCCTCTGCGCTCTACCCCCGGGAATTGGTACTCAGCGCGTGCCGATCATCGGACACCTACCTACCTACCTTCCTCTCACTGAAGCTAACCAGCTTTCTACCTACCTTACCTACACTACTTTATGTTTCCGTAATGTTTCTCTAGCCTGCTGGTTTTGTTCAACTTAAGCTCGAATATCTTCGGGATTCAGCTTTAACCTTAAGGTCCGGGTCAAAAGACTCGGTTCCTGGAGTCCTAACGGAGGTAATGGGCACGGTCACTACTCTTGGTGGACAAGAAATGCAGCTGGACGGCTGAAGGTCACAGCGACGGTGGCTGTGAACGAAATTCTAGCATCATAAAGCAGATAGAGTTGACGATTCCGGAATCTAAGTTCCTGCTTCGGCGTATCCAGTGATTTTGGGCGTGGAGAATGATTCGTTTTACCGACCGATACCTATAAGAAGACGAGTTGGAACGCTGGAGGGATGTGGTGCAAAATAAAGGATTAGCAGCGATCATTACCGCAAGTAGAACAGATCAACAGTCGTAACGAAGAACAATTGAACTGACTATGAATGGGCCGTTAAAACTTAACATGTGAGCAGTTTTTGTATTGATGTTGTAGTACGCTCTTTTTGCTGAGCATTGCAGTTACACAATCTAAATTCTCTGTGGCTATTCCCTAAAGAATTTGTCTTACACAGCCACAAAGTCTACCTTTATTTGACTTAAGGGGGGGGGGCTACGAACGGGTTGGCACAACATCGTCGGAGAGAGCTACTTTCCCGCCCAACGTTAGCCAACATATCAAAGTAAAAAAGTTTAGGGTGGGCAACAATATATCCCATATACACCGTTTTTGGCAGGACGCCAAAGTCGAAATTTTTGTGCGAAAAACGGGATTTTTCAAAAAGGGGTTTTCAGCTCTGGTGAATTAACGATTCGACCGATTCTGTAACTTTCAGCCATAGATGTTAACTGTTACTAGTGCTAAATATTAAAAGTATTCCGGCTTTCGAGCGTTGCTTCCTTCTTTAGTTATAACAGCTCAAAGTTTAAAATTTTGCAAAAAGTTGCGAGGTGACCGTGCGCCGTTTTCGATCTAATAAAATTGGCAACCCCTAGCCTACCCCAGCTTTTTACCAGTTATTAAGCTCTAATAGGGGCATACTGTCTATGAGTTTCAAGGGCTTTGGTTTTCTGGTTAGTGTGCTAGCCAACTTTTCGTTAAGAAATAACCCTTATTTTAGGCCTGAAAAGCTAGCTAAGCGCAGTAAAAATGGGGTCAAAAAACTTTTTGTCTCCGATTTTGCCGAAAAGGTGGTTATAGGGGTTATTTGACCTGCTGAATCCGAATATGAAATCCGTTTTTCGATATGACGCTTCCTTCGTTCAGTATGCGCTTACCACTGTCTTAGAGCTTTTTGGAGCGATAGCCATCCATACTTCGAGAAATCAATCTAGCATTTCTAAACACTGCAGCGAGGTTTAGTGACCTAGCTTTCGGCACATCTTGGTGCACTCACTGGCCTGTAATGTGCTAAGTTTCAGCCGATTCTGCCACAGTTACTTTGGAGTAATTGACTCACATCTTCGAAATGGCGCCAAATAACAGCGACAATATCGATAATATAATCCAGCACTGCGAACACAGGGATTAGCGAAATCACGTCATTTATACCAAAGTTAAGACAGATACTTGGAGTATTAATTGCCGCAAAGTTTGGTTCATTTGGTAAACCACAGCTCATTAGAAGTTAGTTTGCCTCCACCCGTATACACCTACACCACCCAATTTTTCGCATTTTGATCGTATCGCACAGAAAAGTAGGCAATGGTCTAGAGATTATTTTACGCGATATCAAAGCACTATATATCAGAACTAATTCCTGAAAATTTGGGTACTGTGCCTTGCACATAGCGATCAGGGCGAGGCGAAGTTTGTGTACGTGTCATGTCGAGCTTTGGACCGATAACACCAACTTCTGATGGCTCCACAGCACGCTACGCTGTATGGAATTCTTTCTAACTTTAAACTATTTTACACTTAACCTAATACTATTATGTGGCAAAAGACTAGCTAGCTTTTCCAACATCGAACTTTTAGTGAAATTCGTAGCCCCCCCCCTTAATGCTAATACACTTTAGGTCACTACAGGAGGCCAGAATCTTCGATGGCTGCATTCAGATGCTGAATGAATCTGCGTTTCTGTTCTTCGTTTGGTTTAAAGATTGCCAGCATCATTCTGACCATGCCGACGTAAGCATAGGCAAACACTGGCAACATTCTTCTGTAATCTTTCTTTACATCTTCCACAGAAAAGGGTGGATCCTTTCCCAGCCTGTTCTGGAGAGTAGTGTAGTAGAGATCAATCAGTCGATCCTGGTGAGCTCGTCGGTCCTCTGGTGATAAGTGCATCATCATTGAACTGGTCAGATCTTCCTGAGGTCCACCGCTGTGGAAGATCTGTAAAACAGAGTGAAAGGAAAAATAAAAAGAAGTGTTTGTTTGCTACAAATTAGCGGAAGGCTTGCAGTCAGTGCAGTCAAAATCTGCAATGTTTGGTAAAGATCACTGGCAGGATCTTCTACCCGATTTTCTTCTCGGCCAGAGCTCAATCTGTTTTTGCCTGACTGGGAGAGGTCTTCCTGCACCTCACCCCATTCCTCTACTTTATCCTATTGCAATAATTATCCCTTTCTGATTCATAATGTCGCCCACAACATACTACGCGCCTCTTAAGTTGTAGTTACAATGTCTGCTGCTAAATATATAATCTAGTGATAGATTTGTTGAGTCCGTTACGTTTTCATCAAATTCCATTTCCTATTCAGCAGTCCTGGAACACAACATCCAAGGATATGTAGTGTAATAGTGGTGAAGCTGTACCTGAAAATCAATCAATGCCATTAATTCATCACTGGCTGTTTGTCCATCATCTGACCGCTTCCAAAGAATGTTGTTTGGCTGAAGATCCCCGTACGTTAGGACAGGATAGAAACTTAGTTTTGACGAATCTTCCAATCCCAACAGGAATTCGTCCATTAGATCCTAAAATGGCTTCAATCCGACGTTATATAGTATTGTAGACTGAGAAAAGAAAGAATTCAAAATGCATTAAAGTTTGATTTGAACAGTGCACAAACTGTTTCAATTTAGATAATATACTAATTCAGACCCTGTTCGATTTAATAGTAAGCTACCCTCATACTACATTCGCAGGACCACGATTTCTCACCTTGCACATTTGCTCCAATTTAGCCAGACCCTCTGGTGACAGTTTAAAATCGTCAGGAAAATTTTCTTTAAGGAAGTTGTAGTTGGCATCCTTAAATTGAAACATTTTTTCAGCGAAATCATCAACGAATGGGTCTAAAATCCAAGGAAACGACAGTGAGCAAATAAAAATTTTTCAGAAAGATAAGCATAAACTAATTTTAATCCGTCGCAACAACTCGTATGAATATACAGATGACTATTTATAGAAGCGGGTAACCATCAGATGGTCCATCAAAAATATTTTAGAAATTACATAGGTTAGAAGACATGCACGTTTGATCTTATAGCTTTCTTAAGGTGCTGGTATCCTTTTGTGCTGTGCTTTTGTGGTGATTTTTTGAAACGCTATAACTTTCGCAATTTTGGGAGTTGGAAAGAGCTTTATACATCATTTTAAAGCTTATAATTCGTACATTCATATGAGTCTACAAAACTAGCAAAATTAGTAACGAAATAGCTAAATTTTCTGACATACTGGCATCTGACAGGCTGAAATTTAGACCAAAACTTTTTGAACATTGATTTCTCAAAACTGTAGAAGCGGCCAAAATTTCTTCTCGTGCCATGATATGAAGGACATGTGTGCCGAGGGACATTTTTTTGGATTTAGCTCAACAAGTCTCAATACTCCAGAAAATCCGGCAAATGTTCGGCAGCACGAAATTTCGCAACTTTGTGTTCAGTTTTCTCGCAACTGGAGACTTTTTAGCTCAAACCAAGAAAAATGTCCCTCCGCAATAGGGCGAACTTTCATTCAGGCAAAAATCAGTCAAATCCATTGGGTAGTTTTTGAGAAATCGATGTTCAAAGCAAAATAATCGCAATTTTGACAAAATGGTTATTCGGCCAAATCTCTAGCTTAAAGGAACGAACTCCAGCGAATAGGCATTGATAAAATGTGCAATTGGACGACTTATCGATTGAGTATAAATAGATCAAAATTGTCCGTAAGATTTGGCAGTAAATTACAAAAAACTGATTTCCTCGAAAATCGCCATTTTTGGACCCCAAAACTCGTTTTTGGCTTATACTGACTTAACAACTGGAAGCAGCTCAAAGGTTGTAAGAGCAAAAATCTTCATTTTGCTGCCCTCTTTCCAGCCATAACAACCAATCCGCTCTATCGACTATATACTGAGAGAATAATGGCAAAAACTAGAAATTTCTTATCTTTGCACCTAAAAATACGGGACTGGTCCCAGAATGTTAAAGAGCACCACAATAGTATATTTGGAAAGTTTCATCCACTTTCATAAAGAAATAAAGCCTACAGGGTCAAATTTACACAAAGCGATACCAGCGCCTTAAAGGCACGCCAACAGTTGACTGCCCTTTTATGTGCCACACGGCCCGACGTCCCCTATAGGATATAAGTGTAAATTTACGTCCCCTTATACATAGATAGAATCGTGATAAAAAGAGAAGAAAAGAAGAATAATTCTAAGATAGACAAATATGATAAGAGAAGAAAGGAAGAAAAGAGAGAAGATATGAAAGAAATAGAACAATTTTTTTAATGATAGAAACAATGGCCATTTAGTTACAAAGACTATATAGTTTAGTTTCCTGGCTAACTTTCCGTTTAACATTAGTTTTGTTTAAAGTCTTGATAATTGAGGTTAAAACTATTCCTAAGATATATGCCATATTTCCAGATAATTGAGCTTAATAGTATTCCTAAGGTATATGCTATGTTTCCAGTAGAACGCGAACAAGATTTGCTTTATTGATATAAAAGAAAACAACAAACAAAGTGGCAATAATATTAATTTTAATAAATTTTCGTCTTCTCTGGATCAGATTCAATGCTTTCTTCGGATTGTCATCCCTCTATAACAAAAACATACATAGAGAATTGCCATGAATGCGTGAATGGACGACTGGTGATACCTAGTAAAGAGTGGTACAGGTACTGTTCTACTTGTGGGAGAAGTGCAGGGCAGAGTGAGACACATGAATGTCTGAATGACAGAATCTCTGCGTGTGGGAGCAGTGCTGGGCAGAGTGAGACACATGAATGTCTGAAAGATAGAATCTCTGCGTGTAAGGGGAGAACTGGTTTAGAGAGACATACCTAGTAAAGAGTGCTACAGCTACTTTTCTACTTGTGTGGGAGAGTGAGACACATGAATGTCTGATCGCTGCGTGCTAGGGGAGAACTGGTTTAGAGAGACATACCTAGTAAAGAGTGCTACAGCTACTTTTCTACTTGTGCGGGAGAGTGAGACACATGAATGTCTGATCGCTGCGTGCAAGGGGAGAACTGGTTTAGAGAGACATACGTAGTAAAGAGTGCTACAGCTACTTTTCTACTTTTGCGGGAGAGTGAGACACATGAATGTCTGATCGCTGCGTGCAAGGGGCGAACTGATCAATCTTAAAAAACCCTATGTTGCTGTCATGAATTGTTTGTTTTTCCATAGCCTGACACCATTTGAATTCTTATGTTTGTGACCCAGAAATGACATAATAATAAAAACCTACTTTCTATTTCTATTTCCCCTTTTACCTGCATTTATGTCATTTCCTCGTTTTGCTTACTGTTCTGCTTGTGTGGAAGTAGTGTAGTGCAGAGTGAGATACGTGATTGCACTGTGTAAGGCACGCCTCGAACGATATGGCGAACGTGATCTGAATGTCTGAAAGACAGAATCTCTGCGTGTAAGGGGAGGACTGGTTTAGAGAGACATACCTAGTAAAGAGTGCTACAGCTACTTTTCTACTTGTGTGGGAGAGTGAGACACATGAATGCTGATCGCTGCGTGCTAGGGGAGAACTGGTTTAGAGAGACATACCTAGTAAAGAGTGCTACAGCTACTTTTCTACTTGTGCGGGAGAGTGAGACACATGAATGTCTGATCGCTGTGTGCAAGGGGAGAACTGGTTTAGAGAGACATACGTAGTAAAGAGTGTTACAGCTACTTTTCTACTTTTGCGGGAGAGTGAGACACATGAATGTCTGATCGCTGCGTGCAAGGGGCGAACTGGTTTAGAGAGACATTCTTATCAATCTAAAAAACCCTATGTTGCTGTCATGAATTGTTTGTTTTTCCATAGCCTGACACCATTTGAATTCTTATGTTTGTGTCCCAGAAATGACATAATAATAAAAACCTACTTTCTATTTCTATTTCCCCTTTAACCTGCATTTATATCATTTCCTCGTTTTGCTTACTGTTCTGCTTGTGTGGAAGTAGTGTAGTGCAGAGTGAGATACGAGTGCAATCGCATGGGAGAGAGTCATACCTAGTAAAGAGTGCTACAGCTACTGTTCTACTTTTGTGGGAACAGTGCAGAGTGAGACACATGAATGCCTGATTGCGACACTTTGAAAGTGTGATCGCTACGTGTAGGGAGAGCTGAGAGACTGAAAGACATACCTAGTAAAGAGTGCTACAGCTACTGTTCTACTTGTAGTGCAGAGTGAGACACATGAATGTCTGATCGCTGCGTGTAAGCGGAGAACTGGTTTAGAGAGACATACCTAGTAAAGAGTGCTACAGCTACTGTTCTACTTGTGTGGGAACAGTGCAGAGTGAGACACATGAATGTCTGATCGCTGCGTGTAAGCGGAGAACTGGTTTAGAGAGCCATACCTAGTAAAGAGTGCTACAGCTACTGTTCTACTTGCCCAGTGCAGAGTGAGACACATGAATGTGTGATCGCTGCGTGTAAGCGCTGTATGCGAAGCAACATATAGGCAGTGCCAGTCTTTGATGTCTCTTATGAAACCTTCCTCAGAAATGTTGCAAGTGTTAATTATCAGGCAATAAAAAGAACACCTTGGCCGAAGATTTTGGGCGCTTGTTTTGTAAATGCGAAATAGCCTACAAAAGGCTTAGCCCTGCTGTGAAAAAATTTCATTTTTGAACACAAATCGCATAAGACCCCAGCCACTATAAGCTATATAGCAAAAGCTGATCTTAGCTGCCTTCCAGACATGGGTAGCCGTCGCGTTTATGTGCCCGACAGGAATTTTTGGCTAACGAAAGGAAAATTTTATTACTGGTGCGAGCTATAAGGCTGTGATTTGGCATATACAGGGGCCCTATAGGAGTACTCATTTGCGCCAAATGGCAAAAAACTCTACCGAGTGAAAAAGTTTTATGTCAACTTTACTCTTTGAAAAATGCCAAAAACGCCGTTTTTGGGCAATGGTATACCCCAGACATCGAAAAAATCACATTTTTTGTAATATTTGCACTCGAAAACTCACCCACAAAAGGTTTCAGCTCGATTAATGAAGGTTTGCTATACTTTTACGGCTGCAGAGAGACTCTATGCAGGATCGACAGACTGAAAATGGCGGCTTCGGCAATTTTTGAAGATTAAAGTTGACATAAAAAATTTTCACGCGGCAGAATTTCTTGCTATTTGGCACAAATGAGTACTCCTATAGGGCCTCTTTTTATGCCAAATTACAGCCTTATAGCTCGCACCAGTAATAAAATATTCCTTTCGCTAACCAAAAATTTCTAAATTTGAAGAAACTTCAACTTTGAAGAGTAATTCCCTTAGATGGAGATAAGATAGAGATTTCTAGCATTTTTCTGCAGATAGGGGTACATGTGCCAAATCAAGCGTCTATAATGCCAAAAGTGGGAAGCTTTGCCCTTCCTAATGGAAATGGCCTGCGAGATGCTCGGCACTTTAAGGCCGAAATCTCGGGGGGGGGTACCACTTACCATTGTTCAGCATGTGTTTATATGCGTTTGAACTAAAACGCATCTGAATGGCTAATCGCCTACCTTATGTCAAATTTACGTGTATAAGCGGACCCCCCCCCGAGAGATCTCGGGGGGGGGGTCCCTCTTAGCGTTGTTAAGCGAGTTTTTATATGCAGTCGAACTGAAAAGTCTCAGCTGTCGCAATCCTCATAAGTGCTTTTCAGTTCGATTGCATATAAACACACGCTTAACAACGCTAAGCGAAATCCCCCCTCTTGGGGGGTCCGCTTATACACGTAAGTTCGACATAAGGTAGGCGATTAGCCAATCAGATGCGTTTTAGTTCAAACGCATTTAAACAGATGCTGAACAATGGTAAGTGGAACCCCCCTCTGAGATTTCGGCCTTAATGTGCCGAGCATCTCGCAGGCCATTTCCATTAGGAAGGGCCAAGCTTCTCACTCTTGGTATTATAGACTCTTGGCCAAATCAAATTGGCAAATGGCAACCTTGAAGCTAGAGTTTTGCAGCCAGCAGAAATTTTTAATTAATTATGTTGGTGGTTGTGAAAAAGGGGGGTCGGGTACATAAACCCGACGACTGCACAACACAAAAGGAAACCACCACCTTAAGGTACATGCTCTGCACACTAACGGCTGAAACCTCCCCCCACAAAAGTGTACCCAGTACACGTTTCTGTACGCTCACTCGCCTTATCTTTACGTGTTAAAACTCGAAAACAGTACGCCTGCGTGCGTCCAATTTGTGTCTGCTTCGAGCTGTAGAACGCAAACATAGCGTGCAAATTTCTTTGAAGTGAGTATACACGTTTATGGGGGGTGTCAGCCGTTGGCGTGCAGAGTATGTACCTAGAGCTGATAATAGAGCTTGCCTGCTGTCTATATATTGTGTATATACTCTTGCTTGATCTTGACCTTTTGGAGCCAAAAAGTCATCCTTAAACGATTTCCGATTCGTAAATCTGATGTTTAGGCTGTGCTGGTGCATGTCTTTCGCACCACTTTATTTACTAACTATCTGCTATCACTGTACATACCTGCTGCTGAAACAGGTATAGCGTGCCAGGGATTAAGTAGGTGGCCGGAATGTTTCCGGCCGGGGCCGTTGAGCCACCCGGGGCCGGCCGTCTGACCACACATAGCGGCCACAGTGGCCGGACTGGGAAACGGAGGCAATCCAGCATCCAAGGCAATCCAGGACCACCGCCGGCCGCAGCAGGCGCAGCCGCAAAAACGGGTGAGGTAGGAAGACTACCAATGGACGGGTGATGATGAGAGTGATGGTGGTGAAGGCTGGTGCCAGTGGTGTCCAGCTGGGAGAGACAGTAGCCCTGAAACAGAAAGAAAAACAACAGGAAATAAAGGATGATAAATAAATAATTATTCACTTAACTCAGTGTCAGCTTATATTTGTTGTCTGTATCGAGCTGTAGGAATCTTGCGGCCAAAATATGTAGATTGAAGTGTCCGATTTGAATGTGTCTTTTGGAGTTGCTAGAGAAGAGAATCTGGTGTACTCAGGCAGCGTTGTGTTACGCCCTTCACTATTACCAAGAGTGCATAATTGCACTATATATTAGAAGAAGAGTAAGCCACTAGAGGGCTTCTCTTCTTGGCATTGCGTAACGGTGCTCCGACCAGAATACGCGAATGTTCCCCCGTTTGGTGGGGGGGTCGACAAGCATACCCCCTCCCCGTTTGGTGGGGGGGTATGCTAAAGTGGTCCCCGTTTGGTGGGGGGGGGTATGCAAAAGGGGTCCCCGTTTGGTGGGGGGGGGTCGCCAAGTCAGGCTGAAATTGGCGGTATCTGATTGGCTGTTGGCTACCCCCCCCCCCCCAAACGGGGACCTCTTTTGCCTACCCCCCCACCAAACGGGGACCCCTTTCGCATACCCCCCCACCAAACAAGGACCCCTTTAGCATACCCCCCCACCAAACGGGTACCCTTTTTCAAATAGAACAAAAACTACCGTAATCCTCTGCTATACCCCCCCACCAAACGGGGAGGGGGTCTCTGCAATCTGATTGGCTGTTGGCTACCCCCCACCAAACGGGGACCTCTTTTCTGCTAACCCCCCACCAAACGGAGGGGGGGTATACTTTGCGAAGAAAGCTACCCCCCCACCAAACGGGGGAACATTCGCGTATTGTGGTCGGAGCACCGTTACGCAATGCCAAGAAGAGGAGCCCTCTAGTGGCTTACTCTTCTTCTAATATATAGTGCAATTATGCACTCTTGCTATTACAAATTACAACGTACACACTAGAAACCAATACAAACTTAAGGACAAAATAGAGCAAAATAAAAAAGGCGTTGCAACCAGGAATTGAACAACGCACCTTGCGAGAGGTAAACGAGAAACATAGCCACTACACTAGGGGGACTGTTCAGGTATGAACTTCAAATAATCAGTTATTTGCAAAATAGTATAAAGAGGAGAAGGCCGTGGAAGAGTTTGACAAAAAACAACAATAACGTGTTGCATAGCATAACAAAGCATACATAATACGAACTAAAAAGCAACAAACAAAAGGGAAGAGTAACACCAACAGTGAGACACATAAAATGCGGAAAGCAAGGCAATTTAACTGGGAGAGACACATAAACGGCGAGAAAGAGACACATGAAACGAAGACAACTAAAAGTGACACATGAATGGCTGAAACGGGAGACACATAAAACGCGCGAAATCAAAAAGAGACACATGAAAGACGTCAACGAGAGACACATAAACAACGAAAGTAGAGTGAGACACATGAATGCGGAATGCGAGACGCATCCACGAACCCCCCACCCCCCTTGTGAGACACATAAATTGCTAGCCCAACAGTTAGTGTGTTAGTTAAACAGTTAAACAACAAATCAAACCTTAACCTTTAAACCATGTGACGTGTGAACCGGGCTTAAAACGGCCATTACGTCCCTTTCGCATTCATTGAGAATCTAATCAGTACTAATTAAGGTGGTGGTATCCTTTTGTGCAGTGCTTTTGTGGTGATTTTTAAAACGCTATAACTTTCGCAATGTTGGGAGTTGGAAAGAGCTTTATACATCGTTTTAAAGCTTATACTATGCATATTCACACGAGCTTATGAAACTTGCAAAATCAGCAAAAAATTAGCAAAAATGTTCTGAGATAACTGCTAAATATAGACCAAATTTTTCAAACATCGACTTTAAATGCGGAATCAGACAAACTTTCTTTCTGTGCTATCATACAGAGGACATATGGGCCGAGGGACGTTTTTTGGGTTTCGCTCAGTGTCACTTCGCGATTGAGAAAATTCGCAAAATACACGGAGACATTAAATTTTTAAACTTTGCATTAAAGTTTCTCGAAACTGGGAACGTTTTAGCCAAAACCAAGAACAACGTCCCTCCGCAAAGATACGAGTTTCCATTCTGGCGAAAATCTCCGGAATCTGTCGAGTAGGTTTTGAGAAATCGATGTTTAAAACAAAATAACCGCAGTTTTGCCAAAATGGTTTTCCGGCCAAATCTCCAGCTGAAAGCAATAAAGTCCGGCTAGTAGGGATTCATAAAATGTGCATTTTGATGCTCTATCAATGGAGTAGAAATGGACAAAAATTGTTTGTAGGCAGTAATTTTGAAAAAACTGATTTCCTTGAAAATGGCCATCTTTTGACCCTCAAATGGTTTTTTGCTTATACTGGCTTAATCACTGGAGATAGCTCAAAGGTTGTAAAAGCAAAAATGTTCATTTTGGTGCCCTCTTTCAGACAGCCATAATATTCAATCCGGTGTCTGGTCTGTACTGTCTGTCTGTAATGGAAGGCTAAGGCCAAAAACCAAAACTTTCGTATCTTTTGGCCTAAAAATCTGGGACGGGTCCCTGAATGTTAAAGAGCACGGAAATAGGTTATTTCGCAAGTTTTAGCTATTCACGTAAAGGATTAAAGCCGTATGATCTAAAAATACCCGAAAGGAAACCAGTACCTTAAGGTGGTGATTCCTTTTGGGCACATATTTTTGATTGACGGCTCAAACCAAGATGAAATTTGATGAAACTTTCCAAAATAAGTTCTTTTAGCATTCTAACACCCTCCGCACAATCCCGCTTCAAAACTTCGACGTCTACGTTCAGGGTGGGTTTTGTCAATTTTTGACAGTTAGGCAGTTGCTACACAGCTATGACTATACTCATTCGAAAGATCTTGTTGAGCTCTACATTTTTGCTTTTTAAAGTACCTTTCTAGCTTTTTGCTATCGTGAGATATAGTCGATTTTCCTATTATGGTGTTGAAAACTTGTCATTTTTGCAGAAATCAAATAATCCTCCATTTCTTGAGCGACGTAAGTCATAAAATTAAACTATGGGTATAGCAGATTGGCAAACTAATCAGCTTATGTAACTAACTTTCACTAGATTTACTTCAATACTGAATTATATGCAGCAACATCCGATAAAGTATAATGAAGTCTAAGCAAGAGTTTCAGTAATTTCATTATAGTATTGGGTGATATCATATTTAAATGCAGGAAAGTTTTAAGGAATCTTTTAAGTTAAAAGTTAGGATCTTCGTTTCCACGACATTCCGGCGGGAAAGTTTATTGTGAATCGTCTTCATAGTCAAGAATTTGCTTGGTTGTTGCTTCGCTTTTCATGGCTGCCAGTCTTCTTTGCATCGGTCTTGAGGCTATTGTAGAAGGGTTTGGTGATGGTTGTCTAAATCGATGGTTGGTTACATCGTGGGGTATGGGACCACGATTTGGACTGCCCTGATTGGATGGCATGGGACCACGATTTGGACTGCCCTGATTGGACGGCATGGGGCCACGATTTGGACCGCCCGTGGTGTCTTTGATTCGAGGATTTCCTTTTTGCTTGAAATCTTTACCTTTGGAGTTCCTTTCCTTGGTAGTGGGAAGGGAGCGAGCCTTTTTGGATCTATCGTTGCTAAAGTCCTGGCTTGTTTCTCCACTTGAACTTCGCGGAATATGATGCTGCTTATGGGAGTCGCCGGTTCTTGGTGTGGTGTTGTTTTTCGCGCTTGATGGATCATTGCAGTCTTTAAGTGTAGTTGATGGTGTGCAGTTGTCTTGGACTGTCTCTTTGTATTCTTCATCACAAAGTTCCAAAGGGTATAACAAGTTGACAGGGCGCTGCAGAATTCTCTTATTGGGGAGCCGTATTCTTGCTGCTCTGTACTTGCCATTTTCACTTTGGATCAGTTCTTCAATCTTCGCTAGTTTCCACTTTGCTCTCGGTCCAGAATCATCCACTAACACTACTTCGCCAACCTTTGGAAACGCTTTTGATAAAACCTTTGGCTGTCGAAGTTGCACATTCTTTCGCTCTCTTAGACATGACAAATAATCTTTTTTCCAGGTTTGCCAAAATGCCGTTAGTCTGTTTTGACCTTTTCTCCAAGTATTTACTAAATTCTCCCTAGAACTTAGCTTGGGATAAAAATCCGGATCATCAGATGGCTCAGAAAAAGTAGGAAAACACGGCTTTGGATTCAGGCTAATAAAGTGAGCTGGAGTCAGAATGGTTTCAAATGTAAGCTCACATCCTTGATTTGTCAATGGTCTGGTATTTACGACGGCTTCAATCTCGGTAATTGCTGTGTTTAGCTGAACCTGTGACAAGCAGCTCTGTCCCAACGTCTTCTTCAAAGCTGTCTTCACTATCCCAACCATACGTTCGTAGAATCCTCCACTCCACGGTGAAAACTCTACGATGAACTTCCACTGAATCCCTTCGGTCGCACAAAAGTTAAGAGTATCATCGCTCTGTAGTGTTTTCTTCCAAATTTCTGTGAGCGTTCTATTTGCCAGTTTCAGATGAGGTGCGTTGTCTGACACTATGAGCTGCGGTGTTCCTCTGCGTGCCATAAATCGTCTTAGGCACAACAGGAAATCTTCTGTGGACATTGAATCAAGCAACTCAAGATGAATCGCTCTAGTCACCATGCAGCTGAATAAACATGTCCAAATCTTTTTCTGACCTTGGGTAGATTTGACATAAAGAGGGCCAAAGTAGTCAAGGCCAACATATGTGAACGCAGCTGAAGGTGTTAGTCTCTCCTTCGGTAACTGCGGGAAAAGAGGATATTGATACTGACCACCTGTTAGCTTTCTGCATTTGATGCATCTATGAATAGCCTTGGATACGGTACTTCTTCCTTTCGGTACCCAATATTTTCTTCTAATTTCGGAAAGGGTATGGTTAACTCCGGCATGATGGAGTTTTGTATGCACCTCTTCTATAACTAGGTTGGTGAAGAAATCATTTCGTGGTAGCAAAATTGGTTGCAGATTGTCTTCTGGTAGTGGGGGATTTTGGATTCTGCCACAACATCTTAATATTCCATCGTTATCTAACTTCAAGTTGAGTTGATCAACCAACTGGTTTGTTTGTTTGTTCTTTAGTGCTTCAATCTCTTTAGAATAACTTTTAACTTGACTACAACGAAACCAGTATTGTCTACTCTTCATTAGTTCTGATGTTGTTATTGGTCCGGTACAAGTTGGCTTATGTCTTAGTTTTTTCCACGAAACGAAAACAGTAAGCTGTAGTTCGCAAGAGCTTATGTAAGGAGGAAAATCTGGTTTCTTCTATTCCTAGTTGATACTCTGCCTCTGCTTCTCCACTTGGTAGACTTGTTTCGTACATTACTCTGAACTCAATACTGGAATTTTCAAGTGACATGTGTTCTATCATCAGTTCTTTGTGAGGCCATTGGCTGATAGGTTGCTTCAGCCACGAAGGACCATGCCACCACAGGTCGTGTTTCATTAGTTCAGATGTGCCACACCCTCTCGAAGCGATATCAGCTGGATTTTCGCTGGTGCTGACATAGTTGATCTTTATATTGGTTTGTCTGATTTCGGATACTCTTCTTTGAATGAAGGGAGGCAGTAGTTTTGATGACTTTATCCATTTGAGCACGCATTTTGAATCGGTCCAGAGCATCATGTCTTCTATGGCTAATCTTAGGTTTCTATTCATGGATACGAGACATCTCGTTCCAATTAAAGCGGCTAATAGTTCGAGTCGAGGAATTGTTGCTGATCTAATTGGTGCCAATCTTGATTTACCAAAGATCAGGCTAGTTTCAACACAATCATCTATCTATGCAGCAGCAGTTTATCTGAGAGCGGAAAAAGATGATAATTATGATGATAAAAAAGAGTTTAATTGAAGAAATATTTGCAAGCCAGAAAGGCTGCAGATAGACAGAGTAAAACGTGTACCACCACTGCAACGTTTACACCACAAAAACAACTACAACCTAGCTACTACAACAATAAAAACAAAACCAGTAAAATCACAGTAGAAGCACTACATGTCCATGAGAAAAGGCAAGACAGCTCAAAAACCTGTTTATACTGCAAAGGCAACCATTGGAGCGATGAATGCAAAAAATATCCTTCCATACAAGCTAGAAAAAGCTATCTTAAAGGGTATTGTTACAACTGTCTCAGAACAAACCATTCAGTTAAGGATTGCAGAACAAGAAAAACTTGCTACCATTGCGGAGTAGCCTCCGACCATCATCGGAGTCTTTGTCCAAAGAAGATACCGCTAGGCACCAGAAGCCATCAGAAACAAATGACAGCCATGGCAAACGAGGTAGATAATGATGAAAGCGAAGATGAAGAGCCTGATACTTCCGAACCAAACAGCCAACATGTACTGCTAGCTACAAATGAAAAAGTTGTTCTACAAACAGTTCTTTCGACAATAGTCAACCCAAAGACGAAAAGTAGTACTGAGGTTAGGATCCTTCTCGACTCGGGCAGCCAAAGAAGCTACATTACAAAGAAAATTGCAGATAAGCTAGGCTTAGAAGAAAATGATACAGAAATTCTTTCCGTGGCTACATTTGCATCGAATGTAGCGAAACAGATTGAAACGGCAAGTACCCAGATCCAGCTGCAGTTCCAAGATGGAGGGAAGCAAAATATTACGGTGAATGTTGTTGAAAAGATCACAGGGAAAGTACAGCGAATGCCTTTAGCAATGCGGGAACAGATATTAAGCTTAACTCTCCCATTGGCCGACACCTTACCAGAACAAGTAGAGACCACATCCGTAGAACTCCTGTTGGGATCAGACTACTACTTAGACTTTGTTTCCATGGAGAAACGGGAGGTTGCAGAAGGACTATATCTGCTAGCATCCAAGTTTGGTTGGGTGGTTACAGGAAGAACAAGTGGCATAACAAAAACTGACACGTATCCAGCAGTGACTATGTTCACTGCCACTCGTACTGGAGTGCTACAAGATACGTGTAAAAGTTTTGTTTGCCAAGACAGCAAATGTTTAAAGGATGAAACCAGCGATATAGAAAGGTTTTGGAGCCTAGAAACAATTGGAATAAAGGAGCCTATTGAAAAAACAGACGACGACTTAGCACTTCAGTTTTTTGACAGAACAATCATACAAGATGAAAATAGATACCATGTCAAGTGGCCGTTCAACGGAAATGAAGATTGCTTGCCAGAAAATTACGAGTTAGCTTTAGGTCGGCTGAAGTCATTGCTGAGTCGACTAAACCTGGAACTTTTGGAGAAGTATGACAACATCATTCAAGATCAAATCAGCAAGGGGGTAGTAGAAGCAATACCCTGCAATCAACGCAGTGATACCATCAAACACTACATCCCACATCATGCAGTGATCACTCCTCAAAAAACAACGACGAAAGTCAGAATAGTTTACGACGCATCAGCTAAAACGAAGAAGTCAAATATCAGCTTGAATGAGTGCATCTTCCGTGGTCCAGTGTTACTAGAAGACTTAGTCGGCCGTCTCCTCAGATTTCGCTTGAATCCAATAGTTTTGTTGGCAGACATAGAGAAAGTTTTTCTGCAAGTGGGTCTTCAAGAGGAAGATAGAGATGTCACCAGATTTCCTTGGATAAAGAATTTAAACGGAAACGCCACTGATGACAACTTACAAATCTACAGATTCTGTCGAGTCCCCTTTGGAGTCATAGCAAGTCCTTTCTTGCTTTCAGCTACAGTTCAGCATCATCTCCATAAATACAGTTCAACCACTCGGTGTTTTCGCCTAAAGCTGTAAACGATCTGAGATGTTTTTCCAATTCGTCGTATAAGATTCTGACGCTCTGGTTAGTTGAGTCAGCAGACGACAAGTCCATCATGGCTGCATAGTGAGCGTCAATGATGGCCTGGTCGTCTCCGAAGCGTTCTTTAAGCCATTCTATAGCTTTCCCATAGTTTTCAGTTGTCTGTTGTAAGCCAGCCACAGCATCAGCAGCTTCACCTCTTAGCTTGGCTTTCAAGTATGCAAATTTCGGGACTTCAACCAGATGCTCATTTTGGTGGACCATTGCCTCAAAGCAGTCCCAGAACTCGCGCCACTTTAATAGATTGCCATCGAAAGTGAGGATGTCGAGCTTGGGCAAGTTAGCGTTGGCTCTACTGACACGTGCTTCTGTGTCAACTCTACTCTCAGATCTGATAGTTAAAGATCTCTCCCTTTCTAGATTTAGTCGCTGTATCTCTATTTCTAATCGTTGCTTTTCTAACTGAAGCATTGATACATGCTGTTGCTGTTCAGAATTATTCTGTATACTTGACTCACCAGCTCCCAATTCACCTGACTCACTGTTAGCAGAGGATGGAATCCTTGAGGACAGATTTCTTCGTTCCAATCTGTTCTTCCTAGCAGTTAGCAGAGATAGCGCATCATCGGCAACGGCAATAGCATTTTCCCATTCTTCCGTCGTTTCATCGTCTACTTCTTCTTCGCCGGCCAAGATGTTATATACCAACTGTTTGTAGTAGTCCAAAATCTTAGCGAGTTGAATCATCTTTGAATCCACCTCTTCCATAGCTGCTTCGGTGTCGTCTTGTCGAATCGGAGCTGCTAGGTAAACAGTGCAATCGTGGGTGGCTACGTCGAGCCTCCTGCGAGCACTGACAAGTTGTCTTCGGTGGGCTGGCATTTTGCTGAAGGATAGTCAGCAAAATCCAAATCTGCATCCAACGTATAGACGCTCTGCTACCATATAGCAGATTGGCAAACTAATCAGCTTATGTAACTAACTTTCACTAGATTTACTTCAATACTGAATTATATGCAGCAACATCCGATAAAGTATAATGAAGTCTAAGCAAGAGTTTCAGTAATTTCATTATAGTATTGGGTGATATCATATTTAAATGCAGGAAAGTTTTAAGGAATCTTTTAAGTTAAAAGTTAGGATCTTCGTTTCCACGACAATGGGTGTCAATCTGAAGGTCTCGTCGAGACCGATTATCCGTGACATTATAATCTTCTAACTGCTACCCCGTACGCTGCTATCATAGAAATTGTAGTTTTTGAAAAAACATGACCAAATTTTTTCCAGCGATTGTGGAGCATTTACTATGCAAGCTAGATGGTTGCCACTTACTGGACGAGTTTTACACTAAAATACCCAGGGACCCTTTTTTAGTTGTCCCGATTGCTGATTTCTAGCTAAAGTGGTCGCTTGCCAAAGTTGGGAAAAGTAGGCAAAATCCAGGTTGCGCATACATTTTAGCTAATTTCTTTATAACGAAGAGCGGTTTCATAATAATTAAAAAAGGGTCCCCAGCTATTTGATAGTGGAATCTAATGATGTGATCGATGCCTCACGAAAAAATTTACTTTAGTCCGCAAAAAATCTGGAAAATTAAAATACTTCGAAAATACAGTAAAATAATTTTCAAGAACTAAAGTTAGTTTCGCTGTATTCACTAGAAAGAGCAAATGTTAAGCTGCATTTTGATATAAAAATGGCTTCTTAACTCCTTCTTGAGTACTAATGGTTCAAAGTTGATGTCTCCAAAAGGAATCACCACCTTAAACTCATGCTATAATAGAATATCATTATAATAGGATATAAACTCCTTTAAAATAGGAAGAGTGAAACACTCAGAAACTTGTTGTTTAAGTAAATTTTTAAAAGTCAAACTTTCAAATATATGAGATAAAGGGGCACGTACAAAAAGCCTAAAGGGTCTAAAGCCAGAAAAGCACCAACCTTTGGCGAGGTTTGAGTTCACAGCCTTTACCTGCCAATGCAATGCCAAATGAGCTACAGAAAGTTATTGTTGCTCCAAGCTAACATTAAAATATTGTGAAGAAGTGCGTACTTGAGAAATTCTCCCATCCAGTGTGTTTCATTCCGTAGGCTTGAATTTCTGCCACAGAGTTTACAATTTCTTCCATTTTTGCCACGTTGAGATATTCATTGAACTCAGTTGAAACAGCCTTGTCTCCCAAATCCTCCAAAATTATCATTCCTTTGGTTTCTTCCGTTGATTTTTCTGTATAATATACTGGCGCCATTGGGAATGGTTTCGCAGCACTGGCCGTGAACAAGTTGTAGCAATCCACTTCCCTATTGTGCACCTGAAACAGGTTAATAATTCTAACAAATGGGATTCTACCGAATGCGTCGCCACGTTGCGAAGCGTACAGGTGGAAAGGGCTTATCTCATACCTCTATCACTGCACACAATCGCTTACGCCTTAGGCTAGTGACAGTGATAGTTAATGCACTGTCACCAATTTCCAATTTCCACTATAGGTGTACCAAACTACCGCCCATTCCCTGTGTGAAGTTTTCGAAATGGTATTAAACAAAGAATTGCAGTAGATGAAAGCCTCACACAAAGATACTGAAATTGATTTCAGCTGTTTGAAGCTTTTTTTAATTTTTAGACGTACAGAACCGGAGACTGCGTAGTAACGTAGAAAACATTGAAACCCTATTGTATGTACCTTCTTCAGCATATCAGCATCAAGCATATTCTTAGCCTCTTCTACATTCAGCTTATCGAATTTTTCCAGAGTCGGTTGTTTTATGATGACTCCGATCGGAAGCTTTGCTAATCCTGAAATATAGAAAATCCTGTAAAACAAGTCTGTATTGACTTCTGAAACAAAATATGGCAAAGCAATAAACAAAAAAGTGCTTGGGGAGGGTGGTTTCGGGTTTCGGTTTCGGTTTCGGTTCCAGACCAAGAGCTCACCCCTAAAGGGAGTCCCTCACCCCGAAGGGGGTACGTCACCCCCCCCCCGCCCAAATCCGGTTTTTTCGTTTTTTTGGCCAAAAAATGGAAAACTCGGTATTTTGCGGCCTTCGCCCCTCAACTTCCTCTGCTTTACATGAATGATATTAACTGCTATGAGTTATTTGCAAATATCTGTCGGCAACTGTGAGTGTAAAATGTACTCGAATATGCAATAAACATTCTTCGTTATTGTAAATTATTTTATTAATGTTTATCTACATCTAGATTAATGTTTATCTGAGTATCTAGATGTTTAGTGTTTTGCCCTGAAAACGTTGGGAAACGTTATGTTTTGTCACTGAATAAATACATTCTTCAGAATTAGCTGCTATCGGACATATGCTGGATCAAATTTCCCGCCAGATTATCCATACTTTTTCTGTAGTTGTAACGTAATGAAACTTTAGCACATTTACGACACTCATATGAATATAGATTAAGATTTGAATCTAAGTTCGCTGTATCATCAGTAGGATTTCTACTGCTAAAGTACTATACGGTTAAATTGGTTTCTAGCCAGAACGCACCTTGACTTTTTTCCTTATCCCATTCCAAATGAACTCTGGTTATGATGGATAAAAATCCTTTTCCTTCCGCAATAATTTCACATTTAGTCCCAACAAGCACGCCCAGAGCACCAGTAGATTTATTTAAGATATCTTGCAACCATTTTTGACCCACTGGTAGTTCCACTTCAACCTTAGGGATGCCGCACGGAGGAAGGTCAGGAGGAGATGCCATGGAGAAAAGAAACACGAAAAAATTAAAATTTGCTAAATAGAATACAGAATTATACATAATGCAATAGTGAAATTCCGCAGCTTAGTAAAAAATAAATAGAGTTTAATGTAACCAAATGAACTAAGGCAAAGTTATTTATTGTAGTTACAACTTTGGTTGTAACTTTTTGAGAAGACACTTCATATGCTTTCTTTCGCCAAATTAAAAAATGTTTTTCGTGGGTGTTTGTTTCCTAACTAATAATGACAACTCAAGAAACATGATCAAATTAGTGAAAATCATGGTGTTAATCACATGTGCCATTGACATGTTTCTTAATTACATACTATTCACGGTCCGAAGGAGTGGACGGGAATGTCGGTGTAATTACACGTTCCGTAATTAAAGGTTTATAATTAACAAAAAATGAAAGCTCGTAAACATGGATAGAAAGCACAAAACAAGAAAACAGTAGACAGAGTCATAGGAAAACAAGAAAAATTTAAAATCTATCGGCTTCGGTATGCGCCCAAGAGACTGCTTTTAAAATTGTCTGCATATACAATAATTTAATAGCCAACCGGTTAAAGTGCAGCTTAGAGAAAGTTTGATAGTAGCTGCTGATAATTACATCAGAGAACAATTTTATCGAATTTTGGCAGAAATGTTTTGAAAGCGCTACACCTTTCAGACGCAAAAAACCGATCTTATCACTAAAAATGGAACGGCCTTAACCATTTTCCGCTAAAATTATCATCGCTAAAACAAATTGTTTAGTGTTTTAAAATATTATTTATTAAAATAATATTAAAAATATTGTAATATATTATAACTCAAGACCACCGGATTCGGTTGCGCTGCACATCAACAAACAACGGTTTCAATAAACACACAAAATTGTAATATGGATCATAGATTGCTCTTTGATCCCTTTGATGTATCAATCGTTAAATCGTTATGGTAGGGAAAGCTCAGATCGCCGCTAAACTAGGCTAGTTACAGTTGACACAAAGCAGACAAAAAATTGGTGTTTGCAGGCTGCATGCAAAATTCAGCCTTGCTGCAATAGCAATAACGGGCTGGTTCACCTATAAATAATTCACTCCCTGCTGAAGTGTCAGAGAAGATTATAGCATTGGCACCAACGAAACCTGTAAAAAGCCAGTCAAAAATTAAACAGGAATTATCCGAAACACTGTTCTAACAACTCGTTCCCGAAACTGCATGTTCCAGTTGTAGCATCTCGGTTCGAAATGTTTGCATGGATCTAGAATCAGGTTTATTCCAGGAAGCCTATCAGAAATGATATGACATTGAACCGTTTCCTAAGCTGATCAAGAAGCACTCCACCCAGGATCATGACTCCAAAGGTTTTGAGTCTGACTCAAGCAATGGGTGTGCTAAGGGTATATACGTTATAACAACTCGTTCCCTAAATTGCATATTCCAGTTGCTGCATCTCGGAATTGCTTGCATGGATCTAGAACCCGGTTTTTTCCAGGAAGCCTATCAAAAATTATGAGATTGACCCGTTTCCTAAGCTGAACTATACTAGCGTCTAGCGTTAGCGATCACTGGCAAAACAATAGTACCCAAGATTTTCATCAGTAACGTTTAACATTTGTAATCATCATGTTTCGGATCTGTAGTATCATTGCTTTTTGCAGGCCGGGATTTTTGCAAGGTTCGATTTCCGGCGGAGACAAATTTTTGGAGGACAACGGGTGCAGCTAATGAACAAAGCCTGACACTACCCAAGCAGAGAATTTATGATTCATAATAGCATCATGGTTATTTTATTTTAATACATACTAATAAATAAAACATACACAAACAATTAAAACAAATGCATTTTAAGCTTGTATTTGTAAGCTCAAAAATTGCATGGATGCGATTCTAGTACCGCAATTCTAGTAAAGCAGGGTAAGACTGAAGCATATCTACACTGAACTGTATTACGTGGATATATTCTTAACTCGTTAAAACGTTGAAACGAGGTGTTGTGAGAATTCTTTCTATTTATGCCAAGATCCCGCTGTCTTCAATAGCAGCATTCAGTTGTCGAATTAGATTGAACTTTTTATCTTCTGTTGGATTCATGATGACGAAAAACATCTTGAAAAGGTTCATGAATGAGAACGCAAACATTGGAAGAACTTGTTGGTATCCCTCTTTCACTTCTTCCAAAGTGAATGGCGGTGCCTTTCCAAGACTTTTGGAGAGAGTGTTGTAGTAGAGTTCGATGAGGCGTTGATCGTGTCTTCTTCGATCCTCGGCCGACATATGCATGATCATACAACCAGAGAAATCCCCATATGGAGATCCTGCATGCATCAGCTGGAATTAATTAATTTTTAACAAGATATTAATTATGAAAATAACAACTATAATTTATTAGGGAAGAATAAAGTTTGACACTAAGTTTAGGGTCGAAAGGAAACTTAGCAGGCCTTGAAGTATGCAAACAGCTTACGAAGGTTTACATGCAAAAATAAACATAGTAACATGGCTCAGTGTAATCGAACCATGCTACAACCGCCTGCGTACACTTGAATTGCACGCTACACCGTACTGCACGGTGTAGCGTGCAGTACAATTGTACTGCACGTCAGCCTTCGCTGGTCTCCTGTCGGAGTATGCAGCGAGGCTGCTGACAGCCAGCAGAAATGACTGCAATGATAAAGAATTTCTCCCCTTATATACTTTCTGCCGAAAGAAATATGCAAATTAGGTTGAATAGCATATAAACGACTGAAATTTGAAGCCAAATGTCAGTCTTTACAGACATGACATATAGAAGACGAAATGTCTTCAATTTTTTTGAGCCATATTACAAGCCAGTTGTAGCACTGCTTGCTGTGCTCACAGAAATTCGTGAGCTCACTTAAAGGCGAAGCTCCGAGTGAAGGGCACGAGTGCGCGCAAGACAAAAATGTTCAGGACATCAAGAGCTTCAATTTGATCTAACATTTGACTGTATTTGGAAAAGTTGAAAATTTGCCATTTTTTGATTATAGGCTGCACTGATGCATGCATCCACAGTTAAGCACACACGAATGAAGGGAAACCTACCTAGCACACTTCTTTCTTTCGTATGTGCAAATTGGCACACCAAATTCGGTTAGAACTTCACCCTACTTATGGACCGTTATGTCCAAAAATTTGAACAAAGGTGCATTTTGAGGTGCAACACTGGTAGGACAAACTATATGAAAATAAGAAAAATCGGCGATGGTCTAAAATCGGCGACCATCCTTAACTGTATATATTCGTCGCATCTATTGATAAAGTTAATTGTTTTGCTTTTACGACAATCATACTCTATACCTGATAATCTATCATAGCACAAAGCTCATCACTAGGAGTGCCATCTGGGGAGCGCTTCCAAAGAATATTATTTGGCTGCATGTCACCGTAGGTCAATACAGGGCAGCAATCTCTGGCCTTGTCCCCCTCTGGAAGGAATTTTTCCAGCCCTTTCTAAGCAATACAATAACAACAAAATAAATAATTTTAGCACTTGCAATAATGACAAACATAAATCCTCGAGTAGTTTACAGTTTCACCACATTGGAGTTGCTTTATATTGCTACTGTTTTTATTTTCACCGCAACTTCTTTCTTGAGCAATTGAATTCAACTCGATACTCCATCGCATTCATTATACATATAGGGAATGGGAGTTCATCAACACAGGGGAAACAGAACAACAAGTTTACTGGTTATGACGTTATACATGACGTTACAAAGTGTTAGATGCAATCTTAGCTCATACTAAGTTCCAATTGCGCTATTCTTATTTCTAACAATACAGATATTAATCTTGAATGAACTGAACTTGAATCTTACTTCAGTTTTTTGTTTGAGCTTCTCAAACCCAGCTCGAGAAAGCTTGAAGTCATCGGGAAATGTTTCCAGCAAATAGTTGTAACTTTCTTCTTTGTTGTCAAGTATTTTCTTTCTGAGCTCGCCACTGAACGGATCTAAATTACTAAACGGTATAATCCGATTTTGAATTGGAATGCTTAAAAAGAAAGAAAAGACTTATGTATGCCGTAAGAAGGTCTCAATTATTCTCTGATACCTAATATATCAGTCAGTCAGCATACATCAGAATATAGCTGCACAAAATTTTCTGTTTTAAAATTAAGTTAATGTGTCTCAGAAAGTGTTTAAATCTATAGGTAGAAGAAGTAAGATTAGGCCGTGTAGCTGAATGGTTAAGACACTGGACTTCGGATCGGACTTCTGAAGGTCCGAGGTTCGATCCCCACCTTAGCCATAATGACGCTACATTGTTTCCTTGAGCAAGAAACTTAGGCTACAGCTCCGCCGTTGGATGAGGCGTAAAATTGGTGGGCCCGTGTACTGTCTTGCAGGGGACAGGCACGCTAAAGCCTAATCCGCTTATCGATAAGAGTAGGGCGCTGAGCTCCCGGCGGAATGGCACCGCCTCCGTTGGGATCAACCAGTACCCTGCAACGTGTCCGCCTACCCCCTGCGAAAGGGTGCTAGGTGCACCAGAGTCACGCACTCAAAAATGGACACACCCGGGTTTGCTTCTGATCCCACCCATCTGCGCTAGAGGTTTGGAGCGTCGAAAGGCGCTGTGCTCCACGGCTATACTCTTGAGCACTTAATGGAGGTTAGATTAACACTGAGCAGAAAGGCCACCTCAGCTTCCTCCAGCCTTCCACTGTGGGACGGCATCCAGGCGACATAACGAGGGTCATACTGAATATGACTGATGGGGAGAAGCAAAGGTGTCATTAACACCATCGCCAAAACAGTGAAATCGTCAAACGTATGATATACATACGATTGTCCTGTTTTCATTCCTGGAGTCACCTCGTGTACCCCTATATTACTATTACCATTACTGTGCGGGACATACATTAACATAAGATCTGATCCTGGCGTCCTGTCCAAACAATTTTTAAATGGGCTTGTCTATCTTGTTTCCAGGGGTTTGTAACTAATTCTAATTAATAATCCTCATAATAACAGTGACGTCTAATTCGTCACAGAATTTACATTAATACTCAAAAAATCAATTCATAATTAGTACAACAATTTTCAACAAAACCTTAATTTTCTAGAAATAATTCAATGCCTTTTGTCAGTTTCATGAAATATATATGAACAGTATTAACAAAACAATCAGGGGAGCCGATAATGGTTTTAAGAATAGTAGTGTAACACCTAGTCCAATTTTGCTTTCTCCTCGCCCAAAGTTTCTTCATCCCGTTACGGGCTTGTAGGGCAGGTGACTTGTCCGGGCGGACAACGCGGGGGCTCGAAGTCGCCAGTTCCACGTATTAGCCTATGGTGCGGGAAATGCAAAACACTCCTCTCCGATTGCAACCGCCTAGGTTAATTACTTTTAAATTCTTCCCAGCCGCTGTGTTTCATGCTGTAAGCTTGCATTTCTCCGATCATTTTCATTAATTCTTCCATTTTTGCAACGTTCAGATACTCATTAAATGCCGTAGAAACGGCCTCCTTTCCCAGATCCTTCAGAATTAGCATTCCTGCACTGGATTCGCTGGCTTCCTCTGTGTAGTAGCAGGTCGCCATCGGAAACGGCGGACGGAATCCGTTGGCAGTGAAATACCGATAACATGAAACTTCTCGATTGTGAACCTGAAGCAGTTAAAACTTGGATCGCTGAAATAAAACATACAAAAGAGCAACAGTGGAATTAGACAGTGGTCCGAAGCAACCGCGAAGGGCATGCCAAACGAATGATTTTTCAGAAAGAAGCTGGAAAATACCAGAATTAAGGTAAACCTCTTTTCAATTGCTGAGGGGCTGTTACTGTTTGCAAAAACGGCGTACATTAATGCCTGAAATAACTATTTACTGGATTGCCTCAACAAAATTTAGATTCGTCAGATAACGTGTGCATATTCTTCTGAAGAAGAGTAAGCCACTGCAGAGATTTTTTTGCCATTACCTGAAGGTGCTCACAAGAAACATTTTCCTCGTGAGGGGACAGGCATACAAGCACTTCCCCGTTTGTTGGATATGGGGTTGCTAGAAGAATTGGGGGCGCCTCGGCATGCTGAGATTTAGTTCTGAGTGACAGACAAACCAAGGTAACTTGTAAACCCGAGTTTGAAACATTACAAACAGGAGTCGAAATATTCTAAAACTTAAAATTTTTTGAAGAACCACACTCAAGCTAATTTATGTGCAATTTTCTAATACGTTATAAATACAGGTTAAGCTTAATGAAGATACATTATGAACCAATACCAGACGCAGTGTCTGAATATCAAAAATGTCTTCTGCCGCAGCAGCTTCCACTTGTTTAATCTTTTCCAGAGTTGGTTGTTTAATGATAACACCATTTGGCAACTTATCCAAGTCTAAAGCAGTGCATGAAACATAATAAAATACGATTTGTAAACAATTATACTATATTATATCATATTATATTGATTAGATTATACTATATTAAATATATAATATATTATATTATATTATATTATATTATATTATATTATATTATATTATATTATATTATATTATATTATATTATATTATATTATATTATATTATATTATTAAAACTTAATTAATTAAATTTAATATTTATTTATATTTATTAAATTTATTATTATATTTATTAAATTTAATTAATTAAAATTCTGAATAAGTATATTATTATATTATATTGTATTATATTATATTATATTATATTATATTATATTATATTATATTATATTATATTTGTAGAGGAAACCAATTTAATAAATTATTTACTAAATTTTAATTTACGTTTTTTAATAATTTACTAAATTTAAATTTACTAAATTTACTTTTGGTCGCACTGCTTAAACTATTGTCAACGTAATCCAAGTCAGTCGATTTCTTGAGGGAGGTCAGGCTGTGTAAATGAAGCTTACGCGGTCAGTTGAAGGAACCTTTGCTAAAAAGTCAATTCTAACAGCTAGTCTGCGGTAACAGTTTTTATTTTAGTTTTTTAAAAATTAGTCACTCTTGAACAAAGTTTTGACTGAACTACCTATTAATATTATAAAAGTCATCCATTACCAAACAATATCATATATTAAGTCATTACCTCGACTTTTGTCTCTGTCCCAATTCAAATGAACTCTTGTTATCACGGACAAAAATCCTTTTCCTTCTGCGATCACTTCACACGTTGTATCATTCAGGATTCCGCGAGATGTTGTTGCATTATTAAGGGTATCTTGAAGCCAGTCTTGGTCAACTGGTAAAGTTACTTCAGTTTGTGGGATGAAGTCAGGAGTTGAATCAGTGACGGTGCCCATTCAGATGAAATTGAATATTAACTGATAGCAACTAAATACAGAAAACACAGAGAATTTATGTGTATATATTATATATATACATACACACACACACACACACACGCATATATATATATATATATATATATATATATATATATATATATATATATATATATATATATATATATATGAAAGCCTTATATTAGATAAAATTAAATCTATATATTTACTAATCCTGAAAGACAATAAAACACATGTAACTGGGCCTGAGATAATATATACAATAAAAGGTGACTTGGCTTGGTAAAATAAAATAAATCTGGTATTTCAGAGAAACATAAAAAATTATAAAGGAACTAGGTGACAGATCGCAGAAAGGAATACCTGTTTTGAGTAAGCACTAAATTTACATGTTGTCTGAATAAGAAAGAAGATGCGTTACAACTGTATGCTCTTTTTGCACTTCTTGGACCTCGTTTATCCTATTGCACTAAAAACGAGGAGTTATTTAAAACTTGTCAAGTAAGTTGTCAGTAATGTAAAAGATTATAACACCAGGACAAATTTCATTGCAATGAAAAACCTATTTGTCTTAGAAAATAATATATTAGTAGCCAAGGACCATTGCACTAAATGTCCAATGGAGCCTCAGTCTGCTGCGACTTCTAAGCTGGTAGATAGAGTAATAATGAATTATTTAATTTACATTTATTATTACTATGTTTATTAAATTAAAGTATTAATTGGAGGGAAATCAGATCAACCAATCAGATTGCAGGCGCAAACGCACTTTGCTCTGCTTACTCTGTCAGTTTTTCAACCAATCCTAATACAGCTAAGCTGACAATTAGCCAACTAGCAACCTGTGACTTTTGGTTGTCTGTTGACCATACAGCGAAATCTATTGCTTTGCCATTGCCAACATTGATTTCTTGCAGTAGTTAATTTCGGTTACATTGCTTAGTACACAATGAATAATATACCTGTGCTGAGATATATCCAACCTCCTTTTGGCTAAGAGACTAATAAAAAGCATCAGCTCTGATTGAAATAAAACAAATGGAACTAATTTTGTTTTATTTTACATTCGTCAAACCTGATGTATTTTGTTGCATTGACAAAGCTTTATTTATGATATATGTATTGTTTATGTTTATGTTTATTCTTTATCACATTTAATTCAGCATTTGATTCCTTCGCTTCAAGCTTTAGCAGAAATGTAGCAGAAATATGACCAAGTTGTGAGTTGTGTGATTGAACCGTTTCACGAGCGAGTAGAACAGAGGGGAGAATAGAGTGCTTCAAAGTAAATATTTTTATGCACTGGTTTTAGTTCTTTGATTTTTGTCGATTAGTTTTAATTTCTTATTTGAAACGGTTTTTACTCCAGGAATAGGAACTCCGGACTGGGAACTCAGGAATTCCTGAACTAGGAATAACGAATTTACTTCCTCTGTACATCAGCCTTTTAATTCAGCGGATACATCCGTATATGAGGAGTGTTTGTTCTGGTACCCAGTGGACAGCTAGAGCCGGTGAAAACGGCCGTTCGACGACCAATCGAGGAGAGAAACTGAGATGGGGAAACGCAGAAACCTTGTCTGAATAAACAGTGCCGCTCTATCTTTCTGATTATTGACTACACGGCTGAATGGCATAAAAATATTAAAAATGCGCCATTTTTTGAAACAATTTCTTTCCAGTTACAAATGTTAACAAAAACCAAAGTACGACTCCAGACAGTAGAGACCTGCACGGGCCAAATTTTTGCGGCCCGGCCCGGCCCTGCCCGTGAAAAATTTTTGCCGGCCCGCCCGGCCCGGCCCGTGAAAGGTTTCGGCCCGCTCGGCCCGGCCCGTCAAATTTTTCGGCCCGCCCGGCCCGGTCCGCGAAATTTTTAATTTTTTCAGAAAGTGCAAAAATTTCAAAAAATTCCAAAATTTTTTATTGAAATTCCGTTTGAAGGTTTTGTATTGTAGTCGCAAAATAATCAATGAATTGAGAGATTTGACATTAATTTTGAGCACCAACTTTTGCAATTAACGTTTAAATTGCTTCTTCTTATTTTGACAGTGTGGATTATTTCGATCATTTTTCAAAGTTTCTAACTTAAAATTATGAAAACGTAATGCTAAATTTATGATTGCTCAATGTAAAATTACACTGTTGTGTACGGTCCAAGGCTGGACTAGCTAATAGTCACTTTAATTCAAAATTGAGCGCGCACTGTCAGTTGGGAGAAAATTCTTGTCTGGTGTAGGCGGGCCCTTTTATCTCGTTCTCCCCGCATTAACTTCCCGTCTTTTGGGCGCCTTTGCCCTATTGTCTGTTTGTCTGGGATTTCCCTGTTAGGTTTGTGAGTTTCTATTTTGTATTGAAATTTAATTTGGTGCTGGTGCCTTATTTTGTAAATCCTTTTGGCGAAACCTATTTTTTTTGTTAACGTGTGAATATAATTTTACCGAAAGTAAACTTGCGTCACTTTTTAGTTTTCGCTTGTGTTGTTTTGCAGTAGGTTAGGGTAATTCGGAACGAGTCGAATCTGACCTGCGCACACTCTGTCGAATCGTTGCAATCTTCGAAATTTTCAGAAATTCGCTTGTCGGGGGTCACGCTCTCAGAGCGTACTTTCTACAAGTTTATTTCTGTGATTTAAATTTGTTTGTTCAGAGATCGTATTGTCCAAATCTCTACAACAGCTTGAAGTGCTTGTTCCGAATGTTTTGAACCACATGGTTGTGCTGGGCTACATTTGAAATAATAATTTTTTGACTAGGTCTCAAGAAATGAGCATAAGCATACTGATTATACAGATAACGCTAAAATTTGAAGGATATCCAGCATTTATTTAACAATTTAGACGACATTATAACTTAAACAGAATACACAGTAACACTTATGATATCAAAATACTGAAACTAGTTCCTGAAAAGTAAGAAACATGACCAAGAAGCACAAAATTCTTTCAAGCTAAACATTTGAGTTATTTTTCTTCTGTAAAATCTGGCAAAAATAATGGGAGCAGACCGGAAACTCGGCCCGTGGCCCGGCCCGGCCCGTGAGCTTCGGCCCGCGGCCCGGCCCGGCCCGTGAACTTTGGCCGTCGGCCCGCTCGGCCCGGCCCGCGGGCCGGGCTGGGCCGGGCCGGGCCGCGGGCCGAAATGCAGGCCTCTACTAGACAGCTCCAATCGAACAAGGCTTCGACATTGTATTGCCAAGCATAGGTTAACGCGGGGGTTCTGTGGGGGAAGGGGGATGGGTGCTCAGCTCAGACAAGATATCAGCCTTTCCGCCATCGGAGACAAGTGGCGAGGAAAAAACGTCAAAGGCAATGGGGATACGCAAACACGACCTGAAAAAATTAGTTTTCACACTAAAACTTTGCAATATGCTCCGGCTTCGCTGGAACGTTTTAGTTTATGTTCTTAAGATTTCGTGCATATCTGTCAAAATTTAAAATTTTTTCCAAGATTTGCAGACTTTGTTGCAAATTATGAGGAAAACGCAAATTTGAATAAAATCAGTGTCAATTTTCAGAAACTGTTTGTAAATTTGTTCTTAAGGCACAAGCCTGCTCCAAAATTTCAGTTCAAAGTACAAGTTCCTAACAGGATTTAATCCTATTTCTATGTTAATGTACGCTGTCAATGGTTTTAAGCACGAAAACGAAACAATCATTTCGAATACTGGCTTTACTGGTATCTAAACACCGATTTTATGTACCCATTTATGATCGCTTTCATTCTATGTGTGGCTAAGGTGGTCGCTTGGCGATTTTGATAAAAGTACACATTTTAATACATATTCGTTCATAGACCTATTAGTTTTCTTTAATTGACTCTTCCGTAGCGATTGCAAGGGCCAAGAACAATTGCACAGTAATTAATCTAATGATACAACGATGCCTTGTTGAGTACAACTAGTGGAATGAGTATTAATGGTACAGATTAACGTGGTTTCCTACATAAGAAACAAATACATAAAATGCTGACAACCGGTAACAAAAAAGCAGCAGTTAGATGTTAACGAAATGCTACACAATAGAATGACTAAAGAACAATAATGTTAGCCTGGCTAGAATTTCCCACAAAACCAGTCACAAATGCATCCGTTTGATTTTTTAGGAAACAAGTTTCTCCACTTATAAATTTATCGTACATTCGCACAAAAACTAAACGCCCGCACCTATTGTGAACCGATGTTAATTCAGCACAAACTAAACCAAACAAGTTTGGCCCTATAATGATGGTTATCTAGCTGTTCAGTTTATTAACATTCACAAATATTCAAAATTCGTTTTTGCGCTTAATAAGTGTTGTTGACCCGCCGACCGAAAAACGTCAAGCCAGTAACTGTGATTAGCAAACAATTACACCAATTTTCATACTTTATTACACTAAATTTCTTTTATACTTGTCCTAGTCCACAATCCCGCTGTCTTCAATAGCTGCATTCAGCTGTCGAATTAGATGGAATCTTTTATCCTCTGTTGGCTTTGCCATAGCAAAACATATCTTGAAAATATTCATGAACGAGAAAGTAAACATTGGAAGAACTTGTTGGTATCCCTCTTTCACTTCTTCCAAAGTGAATGGCGGTGCCTTTCCAAGACGTTCAGAGATAGTACTATAGTAAAGTTCGATGAGGCGTTGATCGTGTCTTCTTCGATCCTCGGCCGTCATATACATGACCATGCACCCAGAGAAATCGCCATAAGGAGATCCAGCATGCATCAGCTAAAAACTAATACACAGCATAACTTTGAGGACAATGTTGCTTTATGCGGCAATCAGCTGAACTTTCGTATCACACTTGTAAGTCAATCTTTCATATGCCTACTTCCTCTGCATCTCCAAGTTAGTTAGATACAATGCTCAAAGCAAATAGATGTTTAAAACAACGAAATAACAAAACTTGAGTCACAACACATAAATATTCGAAAATATTTCTTAATCCGTCATCTGAAAACAATCATATCATACCTGATAGTCTATCATAGCGCAAAGTTCATCACTAGAAGTACCATCGGATGAGCGCTTCCACAAAATATTGTTAGGCTGCATATCACCATAGTTCAACACAGGGTAGTAGTCTTTGGCCTTACCAGTCTCTGTAAAAAATCTTTCCAGCCCTTTCTAAACAGCAAAATAACAGCAAAAATAAACTAGCGAAGTAGCGAGAATCGGTTGCCTTTTCTTTTCCCGTGTGTATATGTAACGATAGATATGTACCCCCACAAGAGATATATATTTGAGTAATACAACGTGTCCTGGTTCGTGTTCTCCACATCGAGAGCTTTCATTTTATAACCTATTTCTGAGAAGTTTTGTGATGACTTGTGATGATTAGGTGGATTTCGCTCATTTTTGACTCATTTGAAATTCCGCAACTCAAATATTGTACAATTTGGTGTTTCGGCTCTAGCATGTAACCAGATGAATAATAAATATGAGGCATATGCAGATGTAAAGATTTGGCTCCCCCGGGGATAGAACCACGAACCTCCCGGTCTATAGTCAGGCATGCAACCTCTACATCACAGAGCCATGAGAGAGGAGCACACGACTTCTATATCATTCCTAATCTCAGTACATCTTTCGCTTACAGGAAGCTCACCGGCCGTACAAGGACCTTACAAATGGAAAATCAGCCAGTCTAGGATCGCCAAGACAGGAATACAAGACTAAAAACTACACTGGGAGGGCTGGAGCCTGGATTCCAGGTACTTCTGTCAGACTGCTGTAAAGATTTGACTCCGCCGGGAATCGACCCACGGACCTCCCGGACTGCAGTCACTCCACTACACTACGGAGAAGACCATATAACTTCTGTAGCATTGGTGCTTTCTGTATACAGGTAAACGGGTTGTTTGGAGAAAAGTAGCAACCCAATCATTTAGACAACACCAATGGACGTCATAGAAAGAGAGGAAAATAATGTCCACAAGAGTGCATAACGTTTAGGGTTAGGTAAGCAGATTAGCGCTTCTATTTTTTAGCGAAAACTCTGGTTGAAATCACTAGCTCTGAACACTTTTCTTAAAAATTTTACGGTAATGTTTTCTGTGTTCTGTTTGGTTGTGCTTGCCGATTTACAAAGCGCATGCTAATGGCATAAACGCAAAGAGTATTGAAATGAACAACTGAAGTTAGAAATCAAAACTGAAATTTACTTGCGCTTTCTGTTCGAGCTTCTGAAAGCCAGCACGAGAAAGCTTAAATTCATCGTGGAATGTCTCCAGCAAATAGATGTAGTGTTTTTCTTTGTTGTCAAATATTCTACCTCTCAGCTCACTACCGAATGGGTCTGAAACAATAAAAAGATACATTCCAATACGATCAAATTCATTTGATTTTTTGGTAATTCATTTTTAGGTTTCGTAGTGACCATTCCACTTGCAATTCCAGTTCCATTCCAATTCCATTCCAGTTACATACGACTCTAGCATAATAAGATAATAACATAGTAACACTAGGAGTACATGAAAGTATGACAAGCGTCATCCTTTATGCAGTGAAGACTGAAACTATGCTACGTGCGCTACCAGGTGTGACCCATCTCATAACACCCGAATATGGGTAAATACATACATATGTAGTTCCTAACGGGTATCGCTCACTTAGTATATTTTATGCATGTAGTTGTTAAACATACACGCTTGGATGGATCCCCTCCCTAAATTGGGCCCCTGTTAATTTCAACGTGTAATTATAAAAAGTAGTGATATCTCGCCGGGAAATAATTATGGACTATTGATAATACATGTCATCGGGGCATTTGTTTCAAGGTGCATCTAAACATGCATTCATCATTTTCAGGTTGAATTCCTTAACATCCAGGCCGAGCTAGGTTGTTTCGGGCTCGGCTCCCGATGTTCTTCAAATTTTGGTTGACCACACTAGTCAAAACCTGTGTCGATGTGTTGATCTTGATAAAATATCGTGTATAAAACACATACGTAAAATTGTTATGCACTAAATATGCACTACAACAGCTATGACATGTTTACTTTTAAAATCTTCCCAGCCACTGTGTTGCAGGCTGTAAGCTTGCATTTCACCGATCATTTTCATTAATTTTTCCATTTTCGCGACATTCAGATATTCGTTAAATGCGGTAGAAACTGCTTCCTTTCCCAGATCCTTCAGAATCAGCATTCCTGCACTGGATTCGCTGGCTTCCTCTGCGTAGTAGCAGGTCGCCATCGGAAACGGCGGACGGGATCCGTTGGCAGTAAAATACCGATAACATGAAACTTCTCGATTGTGAACCTGAAATAGTAAAAATCATATACAGTATCTAAGATAATAAAAACAAGACCGATTTATTAATTTACAGCAACAAAATCAACGCCTCACGATCAATGCATGCTTCGCTTGTTTTCATGAACTCGACGATCAACGATCAAGACGCCAGCTCAGACACAAACAATATATATATATATATATATATATATATATATATATATATATATATATATATATATATATATATATATATATATATATATATATATATATATATATATACACTACCTATGTTTATACCTGACGCAGTTTATGGATATCAACAATGCCCTTTCCTGCTACAGCTTCCAGTTGCTTTATTTTTTCGAGAGTTGGCTTTTTGATGATAATTCCATTTGGCAATTTGTCCACGTCTGAAACATTCAGTAAAAAAAAGAGAAATTGCAGCCAAAAATAGCACAAAAATCTGATTGACAAAGGCACATTCAGAACAAATATTCACACGAGGGTAGGAGTGCATTAAAACAGCGCTAAAAGTCTTTGTGACACATTGAGGGAAACTTGCCTAAAATAGAGACAGTTCAGCTACGTAATCAAATAATCGAAACAACTACGTTAATAAACATGTTGAAAAAGTAGTATAGAGTTACACAAATCAAAAAACTGGCTGTGGTTCGACTCATTCTTGTCAGTTCCCTTACTATTTGTTGGCAACTCGCTACGTCGACTTTTTGTCTTCAATTCCAATTCAAGTCCAAGACCCAACTCAATTCTGTCATTCTGGCATTCTGTCAGTCTCTGACAAAGAAGTAACCTTTGCTCAAACTTCAGTGCTAACACCTAATCAACTTTTTGTGTAATGAACTACTCATTACCTCGACTTTTGTCTATGTCCCAATTCAAATGAACGCTTGTCGTCGCTGACAAAAAGCCTTTTCCTTCTGGGATAACATCACACTTAGTATTACTCAAAATTCCCTGAGATGATGTGGCATTATTAAGGATATCTTGAAGCCAACTGCGGTCCACTGGTAAATTTTCTTCCTGGTGATCAGATCGTTCAGTGACGCTGTCCATTGAGGCAAAATAAATAAAAATACTGAAGTTAAATTATAACCATTAATCACAAGAATTTCATTTCTTAATAATAGCCACACTGGAATTAAAATTAAAGCTAAGTATAACAATCTGATCAAAGAAGACATCCATATTCGAGCCTCTGCTCGGATTGAAATAAAACCAACGAAGGGTTTACCATTTGCATTTATTTGCTGGAATGTGTTATTTTGAGGTTTATAAAATGAAATTTACCAATGCTCCTGTTAATCCTAGAGTTAACTGTCTGGACTTAACATAGAATTAATGGGTGGTGCGACTGCAGGTTTCTGACCGGGCCTAACTCTAAAAATTTACCTAAATTCTACAAAGTTACCTTAACTGCCGTATCCCTGGATATCCATATCATAACCAACTATAAGGCAGAGGGGCGTAACAATGTATTTATTGGGGGATCAACATATGAAGCAACCGACCAACTCGTATCACAATCGAACAACAACACTGAACTAACAATTCACTGTTAGACGTCAAACGACAAATATGCAAATTAGGTGAGACGTGCAAACAATCAGATTTGAAAATACTTCGTTGCTTGGATTAAATTCTGGTTTAAACTGGTTTTTGACATCCTCCCCTGGATAGAAAAATTTTAGCGCCTGCTAAAATACAAGGACGAGAGGGAATGCTACCGTAATTCAGTAATTGAAAATTGAGGAAAATTTCAACGTTAAAAAGTAGATTTCACACAAATCCCATGAGACCAGTTATGAGGAACGTATCCTGGCACGTTTACCCATGGTTACAGGAAAGAAACTACAAATAGAAGTTGAGAAAATTAAAGTTAAAAGTGGTAGCAATTGGAAGTCATAGCCAGGCGAAAATAGCGAAACGCAGGGAGCAACAGAATACCCGAAATACCAATAGTTGCAACCAAACTAAATATAGGAAACCAAATATTTAGAAAATAGGAAAAGATTCCCACATGAAAAGTCAAACAAAAATAGAAGTACAACATTCATACAAATACATTCATGGATCCAGTACAACCACACTCACAATTATCCTAATGCAAACATGCAAACAAACATACAATATGCTATCCGAAGTATTAACCATAAATTCTATACGAAACAAATATCTAAATTATACATGACCTGAACAATCCTAGCTAAACACGTTACATAATACAAGTAAAACAAACACAAAGAACCTAGCTAAAGACAATTCACAGACAAAATACAATCCTAACTAGATTACTATAAATAGAAAAATCCTAGCTAACAAATAATCTGTACAACTACCGAAGCATTAATATAACACTAAATATTGAAATATTAAAGTATTATGAAGAAGAAAAAAATTGCTAATTTTAAATTTTAAAGCATTGCGTGCGGATTCCCCTCCGTCGCTTAAAAAAAAGATCGCCTGATCTTTCGGCAAAAACAAGAAAAACCAATTCAACACATACGGACACAGGGGAAATAAATCTGGGGAAAGGGATACAGTACTAGACGGAACACACATACAAGCACAATACTAAGTATACAACAAAAAGACAATACATTCACATATTACAAAGCGCGCATAAAATCAATACATGACAAAGCCGGCAAATTATTTACAAATGCAAAGCACGAGCGAATAGCTAGCAACAATCCACAAAAATACATATATAGACTTATATACAAACAATGAACATGCATGTAAATAGTTGAAAGTTCAAAGCTCCATGATGAAGCGCTGTCTTCTAGTTGTTGTCGTTGCAATTTACAACTATTTGGTTGTGGTGATGGTCTTCAGAATAACTTTCGGGTCAGTTCAAAGCCGTATGAACTCGAAACAGGATCGAAGCTGAGAAGGCTGAAGTTGCCATTATTTAGAGTAGTTATATCCGCAGTAATAGGCCAGAGAGGAAATCGAGTCCCATAGGCGGGAGCTGCGATCTTCACAGTTAGAATACAGGCTACGCAGAGCCCACAATCAGTGCAAAATTAATACGAATCACAGTTATCGCCTAAGAAATTTTTCGTAATTGGAGAAAAATAAAAATAATTCGTTTAAAGTTAAACTAGAGATAGATGGCTCAAGATTGCAAGCGACACAGATATCAACCGTTCATAAAGCTCCGAGCATCAAAAAATCATAGACATACTAACATACACAACACAATCATTGAATAATCCCAAACAATAAACTGAAGTATTTTTGAGTTTTTCGAGAAATGTTGCTTTTTAGGTATATTCCAATAAGCATAGATAACACAAAAATCTGTACAACAACTACCAATGCAATTATTAACTGTACAATGTTATTACTACGATTACCGACTGTACATAGAAAACGAAAAACGGCAAAATGTCCTGCAACAGAAAAAACAAACGCAACAAATTAAGTATATGCTGCAAAATCACTACGGGACTAGAAAAAGAACTACATCAAAATCGTCCAATTATGATCAAAACCGATCAAGTATAGGTCATCGCTTCATAATTGTATTGAGGCTTTTAATTCAAAACGCAATAAACAACTAGCCGCATTCCATTACTACTAATCAAAGCTTGCTTTCTATATATAGAAACAAAACTGCAAGAAGTAAATACTATGAGTTTAAGCTACAACAGAAATTCGATTCGCGAAAATAGAAATACTATAAATAAACAGTCGTTTCAATTCGATTGACACATTGCCTGTTAAGTCAGCATTTGCATTTGAAATGGATGGGATACGGTTTGTACTAGAAAGCGAGCCGAAAAGTTCGCACTCAGCACAACCAACGACCCTGTTGTGTAGGTTATCCAGAAAGATAACTCACCAACGTAGACATATTGCTATGAATAAAGATTGACGGAAACAGTACAGACTGACGATGCTCCATTAGGACCGTTGATCGGATGTGTCCAGAACATATGCTCGCTCCAATGAGTATTCATGGAATCCGAGAAGCAAGGAGCTAGTCCAAATGATCTGCTACCAAATGAGAACCGATGAACCAATGAAAATACCTGAAGGCACAAACGAATACAACATAGTTCGATATTAGGAAGTCCAAAGCAAGAAAATTCAATGAAACCCAAAGTTGACAGCACAATAGTCTTCTGCAGACTACGTCGAAGCAGATTTAGATGTACACATGGCGATACGACCAGGCTATTGATAACTACCAGTTAAAAGACTTTGAGAACCGTGACTCTGGTATCGATAGTCTAACGCAATACTCTGAATTAGCACAAACGTAATTTAAATGGCAGTTGAAAATCAAAACAAACCTTTAACCCGTTTGAATCTTACTGACACCTATAGGGAATGGAATACCCTTCCGGAGGCTTTTGAAACTCATGTCGTGGCTTCCATGATCCCTGCAAAGCGGCGTAACGCTGCTATGAACACTAGTGAAGGCTGGATCCTCCAAATAATTATGCCATGTATCGGTCTCCACGGTTTTATCTAGCCGTCGACATAGTTTGTTGGACCTGGCTATAGTGAACGACAAAGCCATGAACGAGTTAACCGCCTTAAATTAGAATAGAAAACAAGTGCAACGTTTAAATTGTGCAAAGTAGGTTGAGTATTAGGTGAAGGAGAACTAGACCTGATGGTTGAAAAGATCGCTCAAAAGAATTGTAAAAGAAATTTAAGAAACTAGAGAAAAATACCACATCAAAACGGCCGATAATAAAGTTGGAAATAATCGCACTGAATTAAAATCAACTTTGCCTTAGCAGCAACAAAACTCAAAAAGAGTTCAAAATAGTACCTTACAGAAAAATCAATGACTATAATTGAAAAGCCATGGTGTTGACAAAACGGAATAAATTTGGTATAGGACGCAGTAAAGATGGAATAAATGACCTATTAACTGGTGCATACGGTGCTGGTGCAGTAGTGTTGTTAACTTGCTTGATGATTACTGCCATTTCTTGACTAGCATTAGATGCAGTTTCATCTTGATTTGTTTCTTCAGTGGTATTTTGTCCTTGTTCGACCTCATTTTCAGTATTTTCTAACTCTTCAGTATTGCCACCAGCATCACTGATATTGTTCTCCCTGTTTTCCGAAGCCGTTTCCTTAGGCGTATCTTGAAATAAGTCATCAAATTGTTCACCTGTATCATCGGTAAATTGAGGATGCACATCAGGCAGTTTCTTGAGTCGATTGACGTGAATTGGATTACTTACCTTCCCAGTCTGTAAGTGCGTCTATCAATAGATTTTGAGTACACCATTATAGCAAGATTCCGCAGAACCAACACAGCTAGGAATAAACGCAAAATCATTCCAAGCAAACGAGCTTAGTCGGCTGGAAATTTGCGGTCCAATCTTAGATGAAAAATGTTTCCACGGAAACTGGCTAACTGCGTTGGAAACTAGCCAACCTTGTAGTAAAATTCAAATACTTATGTGATAAACATACTTGAAACTTCATGGCACGCCTTTAACTTCGTTGGAATCTAGCTGGCCAGAACTAAGTAGGTTATAGTTCCACGGAATTTTGCTGACTTGGTTGGAAACAAGCCGCCTGGGCCTTCAAACATTCCAAGGATTTTAGCTGCTACGTTTTTCATGGGTCTAATCTGCGGAAACTAGCGGATAGTGGTGTACTAGAAATCTTTTGATAGACGCAAAGCACCGTAAACGCACATTTTGTTCCGAAATCTTCTCAATGATGCGGTAGGGACCATCGTATTTTGGAGCCAACTTTGCCATATGTCCCGTAGGTACTGGTACTTGAGATATATTTCGCATAACTAGCTGTCCTACGTCAAAATGTTTCATACGTACATTTCTATCGTACCTTTGCTTAACCAAGTCAGCTTTGTCCTTAGTTATTTGCGAAGTCAAACGCCAATTTTCCGTTAATTCCCGCATAGCCGATGCTTTATAAGCATTCAATGATGTTACTGGTTTATCCAGTTTTTTAAAAAGCAAATCTTCCGGAACTTGACAGTCACGACCAAAAAGTAGAAAGTATGGTGTATCTTGAATGGTAGAATGAAAAGATATTCGATACGCATGCATTGCAAAAGCCAGTTTGATATCCCAGTCCTTCTGTGACGTATCTATGTATTTCTTAACTATTTCACGTATAGTACCATTTACCCTTTCTACAAGTCCGTTAGACTGATGGTGATAAGCTGTCGTACGTAGCTTCTTTGTACCTAGTAGCTCAAAAAATGTCGATGTTACCTCTGACTGAAAGTTTGGGCCTTGATCCGTAACTTGGGCCTTGATCCGTAACTATTTCATTAGGTACGCCATAACGTAAAATAAATTCATACAAAAGCGTGCGTATTAACGTTTCAGATTTTTCATTCTTAAGAGGCCACGCTTCTGCCCCACGTGTTAATTGATCTATCAAAACAAGAACACAAACCTTTAGTTTCTTACTAGTTGGAAAATGACAAACGTCTAAATAAATCCTTTCAAATGGTCTAGTCACAGGAGAATACGGATTCATAGGAGCTTGCGGTTGTTTCAGTCCAATAGTAAACTTCGCACAAACAATACAGTTACGTACGTATGCTGTTACATCTCTAGTTAACGTTGGCCAGTAATATTTAGTAGCTATCTTATAAAGAGTTTGAGGTACTCCTTGGTGTCCACCAGTATCCATTGCACTATGGTATTGATGTAAGTTTTGTGGGACGCACACTTGTCGAGGTAACGCTAGTCTCCTTCGTCCACACGAGTCAATATGATGTCTATACAATATACCGTTTTCCAAAACAAAATCCGATTCAAAACGAGTTAAACGCCAAACTTTTTCGTCCGTTGTTAAACGACCAGTTTCCATATAGTCTTTTAAAGGACCAAATTCATGATCTTCATCTAAAGCTTGACTCCAACTTTCATCAGAAAATTTTCAATAGCGAATACAGGTGGATACATGTCCTCAGTTACATGAAACTCTTCTTCGTTTTCAGATGTTGTTTCTGTGTTGGAATTTTGCGTACGTAATGTCAGCCAAAAAGTTGTCCTTGGACTTTGGATTACGCGAAAGAGCATCTGCTACTGGGTTGTCAACCCCTTTTCGATGTAAGGCTGTAAATTTGTACTCTTGCAATGCTATATGCCACTTAGCTAATCTACTATTGCCTTGACGTTTTGGACAGGTAAAGATGTACTTAAGAGCTTCGTTGTCCGTATATAAGGTAAATTGACGATGCCTTAAATAATGTTGAAAATGTTTACATGCCCAAACTACAGCTAATCCTTCTAGTTCGTATATTTTGTACTTCTTTTCTGCACCTACTAAAGATCTACTTGCATAAGCGATTGGTTTTGGTCTTGATTCACCTTCTTGTTCTTGCTCTAGAACCGCACCGAGACCTTGAATACTATTATCTGTTGTTAACAAAAATGGATTATCCCAATTTGGGTATGCCAACACAGGTGCATGAGTTAACGCTGTTTTCAAACTATCAAACGCTGTTTGGCATTCATCAGTCCAATGAAAACATTCTTCTTTCTTCAAAAGATTATTCAAAGGTCCGGCTATGGTAGTGGAATTTTGAATAAATCGCCTATAGTAACCAGCCATACCTAAAAATCCACGTAGCTGCTTGACTGTTCTAGGTACAGGAAAATTTTGGACTGCACTTACTTTACGAGAGTCAGTTTCAATGCCTTTGTCCGAAATAAAGTGTCCAAGATATTCAACTCGTTTGCAAAAGAAAACACACTTTTTTATTTTCAATCGAAGACCATGGTCGGTCAATTTTTGAAAAACGACTTCCAACATTTTCAAATGGTGATCCTCATCGTTTGAAGGGATCAGTAGATCATCGATGTAAACTGGAAGTTCAGTAAAAATGCGCTCCATTATGCGTTGAAACGTTGCTGGAGCATTCGTTAATCCAAAAGGCATGACATTGAAATGAAAAAGTCCCATATGCGAAATAAATGCTGTTTTTTCTTTGTGAGGTGGAAACATTTCTATCTGCCAGTAGCCACTATTAAGATCTAAGGTGGAGAAAAATTTTCCTTTACTGAACATATCTAGTATTTCATCTATCTTAGGTAGTGGATATCGGTCTTTCCTAGTGATTTTGTTTAGATTCCTATAGTCGATGACAAACCTTGTTGTTCCATCCTTCTTACCTACCAACATACATGGTGATGACCATTGGCTATTTGATGGAGAACAAATACCTTGATCCAACATCTTCCGAACATGTTCTTCAATTTGTAGTCTTTCATAGGATTCACTCTGTAGGCCTTAGCTGTTACTGGTCCACCCATACCAGTGTCAATCAGAGTTGTCCAGTTGCACATTTACCTAAGTTAGTAGGCGTAGCAAAGACATGTACGTACTTACGTAATAGCTTCTTGAACTTTTCCTTGGTTTTTTCGAACATTCGAATTTATCCAGCTGAGCTTCTTTCAGAAATTGTTCGTACTGTTCTTCCTTTGTTAACGACTTTTCCTCTTTAGGTTGTTGTTGCTGTTCTTGTATCGTTTCCCTAATGTTTGAACTATGAATAGCAGAATTGACTTGTGGGTTTTCTCCCGTAAGAAGATCTGACTCACATACGTCCTCCTGCTCAAACCAGTTATCACCCATATGCAGAAAAGCCTCCTTGCCTTTAGGATTTTTCACTGAAACTAAATCGTCAGCATAAGCTTAAGCTAATAGCATTCCTGGCCGTAGGTCCAAAGCTTCAGGACCAAGATTCCACGCTCGAACGTATTGAGATTGATTTTCACTAGAAACATTACGAGGAACCACATAGCAATTATACTTTTCTACAATTTTCATAGAATTTCGTACCATTTTCTTTGGATCTTGAAAACGTGAAGGCCAAGGAGCTGTCCTGGGTTGCACTTTGGATGCATAAGTACGTATGAGAGAAAGAACTTCGTCATTATCCTCGGTATTTGGATTTTGTTCATTTGATTCACAAGATATTGGAACCCATGCTTCTGAACTAGGTTGCAGACTAACTCCAACTCTAAGAAAAATATTTGAGACTTTTGTAGTTTCTTTTCCAAGAACTTGTAAAATGCTATCCAACTGAGGTGCACCTAAATGAGGTACTTCTTTAAAAAGAGGATCATAGATTGAATGTCTGCCCAACAACATTGACCACTTATAGGTTGAAAGAAAGTCAGAACCAAGTAAAAGATCGTATGGGCAATGTTCACTGATAAGGAATTCGTGAGGCCAAATATATCCTTGAAAAACAAATTCAATTTGACTGATCCAGAAAACTCTATTGGAGTACCATTAGCTGCGGTAGCTGAAGCAAAACTTCGCTCGCCGGGCGTGAGTGCCTCTGGTGATTTCTTTTGTAAATGCTCAACAAATCTTTTCGAAATAACCGAGATATTCGCACCAGTATCTAGTAAAGCTAACGTATTCAAACCAGAGACAGACACTACAACCACTGGCGAATGAATAGGCGGAATTTTTGCTTAAGCTCCAACAAAATAGTTCTCTTCCTGAGCAAAAGCCATTAAATAGTTCCGATTATTAAAAATAGGCTCAGTTTTTGGTGCCTTTTGTGGCTGAGAGTAGGAAACCTTTTGTTCCCCACTTGACGAATCAGAATCAGAATCAGAACTTTCCTCGGAACTTTCGTCGGTTGATGTCGCATCAGAGTATGAAAGTAAAACATCCTCAAAAAGAAATTTGTCCGGAAAATCTGGGTCCAACACCTTAGACTTGATCTTTTTCTTTGTCTTCTCATGTTTCGTACGTACCCGTTTACCCTTTGAAGGCTTTTCTCCCTTGCTTTTACTGAGTTCTTCCTCAGTTTTCTGGATTTTCGGAGATTTACTTTACTTGGGCGGATGCCTCTTCAATTGTTCTAAGCCTTTGCAATCTATCCAAGTTATCATTTAAGGATGTATTCAGATTTATGAATTGAACTGGTGCGTATTTTTCAGTATGGTAGACAGAGCTTTCGCAACTGCGCCTGTTCGAAGACGCCATTCTTGAAGCACTTCCCATAAGGTTCCTAGGATAAAAATTTGTCGGCGCGTTGAAAAAATCTAGGCTGGTGCCTCTGAAATGGAAAATTATACCAAAAATTTGGAAGCAAAAACCTAGAATGCTGAACATTTGTAGGCCTAAAGCCAGCATTCTGATTTTGGAAACGTGAATTCCGAAAAGTTTGACCAGAACGCGAAGTAGCGCGCTGAAAATTTGCCTGATGAGGTACCAATGAAGTTTGCTGAATTGGTCGCAGAAAAAGTGCATTACGCATGTCGACCATACGTGTGCTTGGGGGGGGTTGGGGGGGGGGGTTTGACTCCCCCCCCAGACCTGAGCTCACCCCCCACCAGAGGGGTCCATCACCCCCCTCCCCAGAATCCGGATTTTTCCAGTAAAAAACCGGAAAAATCCGGTTTTTCGGCGGCCTTCGGCCGCCCTTCACATCCCCCAGAACTTCCCCTCCTGCACATGTCTGATGTCGACCTTATGCCGCTCTACGGGTACCAACTTTACCCAACGTTGCTGGTCTGGCATAAAAAGAACACGTTCCGTTGCCTGAAATTGATTTGGCATTACATACGTATAAGAACGCGGAACTGAAAAACCGTTGGAATTTGGTTGAACAGAGCATATTCGAAGAATTTTGAGAATTTGGCAAATTCGTTCGTACAAATTGATGATTCGGGGGTAAGTTTGACTTTACCACTACAGCGTAAGAACAAAAGACTGA
>JASAND010016558.1:0-47424 GCA_030248195.1 Trissonchulus latispiculum | reverse complement strand
CAATCCTACCCACTTCATTACATATGTACTTCACAACAGGTATTTGTTTGCTTGAAGTAATTTTTAGATTTCAATTTTTTAAACTTTAATGAAATGTGATGGAAACTTGTCACATGTCACTTCAAAATAATACTCAGAGTTTAAATCTAAGTTTTTAATCTAAAGTCTGACCAAAAAATATAGGGAGCGAAATTGTTTTGTTTATACTGAATTAAAGGTACATTTTTGCTGCAGCAATGTATATATTTTATGAACCGTCATCGCATGGACTTCCTTTTGGTTAAAAAAGAAATTTGAAAAAATTAAAATTCATCAAAAGAAGCCGAGTTTTTAAGTATTGAAAGATCAGTAACTGCCAGGAACTAGCCGTTTGGTGGAAAATTAGCCCATATCCCAAACATATTGTATCCCAAATATAAGCTAATTTCGTCAAGAATTGCGATAGTTATTCAATTTTTTCGATTTTCAAAATCCTTTGATGTTTGCCGCTTTTCTAAATTTGGCTGGCTATTGCTCGCGATTCACTCAATGGGAAATTTTTCAATTGGCTTTTCCGGACCGCTTACGTGTCAGCTTTCATGTGATTTATGTGGTTTTTCAAAATTTGGAAATCGATTTTTTAAAAAATACCACTTTTTGACCCAAAATTTCGGCAACGGGAATCCAGCAAGTGAGTAAAATTAGCATAATCGTAAAGTTTATCTGAGTTGAACCCAACGATATAAAGTTTTCGTAGCCACGACGCATACTGTGCCCGCAATGAATTTTTAAACAATTTCCCTATTTCAGCTGATTTCTGACAAGTTTTGCTATTTCGCATTGATTTGTAGCGAACAGTGTATGCCGTGACGGTTCAGAAACTATATATATTGCTGCAGCAAAAATGTACCTCTAATTCAGTATCAACAAAACCATTTTGCTCCCTACATTTCTTGGTCAGACTTTAGGTTGATTTAATAATGATTAACGTGGGGGGGAGACTCGGCGAGAAAGGTTGCTTTGTATCTAGCCTAAGCCTCCTGTGGCTGCCACCGGTGCCACTCTGGACTAGCCAATGCTGACCAAAGTCTGAAACTGAGGCGTGATCTGGGACTAATCGGGCTGAAGTGGCCCAGCAACCCAAGACCATCTTCTTAGCAGAAGAAACGAGTAGCTTGTTGCTTCGAGAATACCTGGTGTTTTGTGTGCCGCGGGTAGCGGGTCGAATTTGGTACTACCTTACAACTGTATCATCTGTAGGACTTAGAACTTTTCCTCCTGTTCCTGATAAACCCAGGTCCCTCTGGAGAACAGATCTGAAACTGCCCTTGAACGTTCATTACTTTTGGATTGCTACTCGTGATTATGGTGTAACTGGTTATTAAAAGCTTGTTGTTTATGTTGTTTAATGTGGCAGAAAAGAAGTCCGGTAGGCAACTTCTAGTTACCTTAACTTACTCCCTTCTCTCACATAGAACACTAAAATTGCTTGTGTAAAAGCGAAAAAGTTCCCAAATGCACCGTTCACATAGATGATCGTTCTCTCGGCCTCTGTGGTTCCCCCATAAAAAAGAAAATTGACATTTTTAGACTGGCTGAAAATATTGGCTGAAAAACAGTCCGGTTGGTACTTTCTAGTTAGCATTGCGACATGTTGTATTAATTTTGCTATGGCGCAAGCGCCTTTAACAATCTGTCCACTTAAAGTTTCCCCCGTATGAGCCTCCACCATGACCAGGGCCTGTGCTAATATATGGTAACCTTTTGATCAATACGGGCTAGATAAATATTGGATAGATAAATAAACCTTTGATAAATATTGGACAGAAATTTGGAAAGAAACTTCTGAGTAGAAATCATTGGTTTCGTGACAATGTGGAAGTAAAACTGAAACTGAAATTGTTTCAGCTTACCCACCGTCTGAAATTGAAGCTGAAACTGTGAAAAGAGCTGGCCGACCTGAAGCAGAAACTGACATATGTTTAGTCGGCCATTCTGAAAATAATTCCAGCTCTTGCTTGGCCTAAAAATAACTGCAATTTCAGATTACGCTCAGTTTGAGAACTGTAATTTCAGCCTACCCTTGGTATGAAAATGCTATCAGACCACGGTTACCGTCAAAATACTATGCTCAGGCCATGCCTATCTTGAAAATATCATTAAATTGATGAATTGTTTACTACTGAAAAGAAGAAGCTGATTATTTAGTTTTTTGTTAGTTTTATCGCTTTATTTTATTTTAATTTTGAGACAGTGTCGCCGTTTGAGACTGATTCTGTGTTGAATAGAAGTATAAACGGCGAATAAAAAAGGATCAAAAGAGATGCTGTCATATTTATGATTTACTTCGCATGTCAGTTGTTTTTCGACGTCTCGCTGTCATTATTCATTCACCGTTTTAAGGAGTAGGATTTGACAGTTCCGTCCAAACCTTTTCTGCACTCGCTCTAAGCGAATGCCACCATCAATTTATTTTATGACACTGGAATCGTTTTCTGAGACTGTGTCACTATTCTGTCGAAATGTGACATCGTGAGGACGTTGAAAAACATCTGCGATTCAGACACTCACGCATTCGTACTCCTTTTGCTTGTATTTCCTAAGCGGACGTTTGTATTACCGGAAATGGTTCTCCTAAATTCATTTCCCAGCCCCACTTCCCAAACACTATCGATGTCGTTTTCATATTGTCATACGCGACCATATCTAAAATTACCGTACCTTTTGACAGAAATCGCTTACAGAAGAGATGTGCAGGTCGCGTTAAGGTCGCTTTACGCTCTTTCAATTAGTGCATTCAAATTTATCATATAAAGCTTAAATAAACTTGAGAATCCTTAAGCCGTGATGCTTAGCTATCTAAGCACACGGTGTCCAAAACATACTCAGCCAACCAATGTAGATTCACTTAGGATTTCTTTTAAATTCAACTCCAACTGTTTTACATCTGTAATCTAGATAATGGAAATGTCCCCTTAAAGAACAAACTGATTTGGAAAAAATAGGCAACTTATGTAGACATTCTACATTAATCAAATCATTGGGACAGTTTCGGTGAACGTTTCGGTAAAAATGGCAAATTTCTAAGTCAGCATCAATGTAAAACCAAACAGAGCTAAAAACTCAACTAATGTTTTGGTCTAAAATGTTTTGCTTTGAGCTTTAGCGTAAAAAAGATATCGAGCGCATTTTTGAACTAAGACACTTGTGGTTGTCAGCCATTTGCCTGCAGAGCATGTGCCCGTGGCTGACAACAGCTATCCTACCAGGGGCCAGTTTCATAAAACTTTGCCGGGTCGTCCAGTCGAGTAGCTGATCTACGCTGGAAATGGCGGTGGCTTACAATCCTGAAACGCGAGTACTGTTGAAAAATATCTTCTAGTTTTAGAGTAGGTTCACTATTTCAGTTCAATTTTACCTCAAAATTTTTTAAAGTAAAAGTTTTTCTCTGCAACTTTTTAGAAAATTTTAAGTTGAAGTTGGCCATCAAATTATATATACCGACCAGAAATTAAACTTCAGTGACTGCTGCTTAATTTTTGACACCGAAGAAATCATCAACTGCAAGTAACTGGCTACTCGACGACTCGCAGACTGGGCAACTTTCATGAAACTGGCGCCAACAGTTATACCTATAATGTGCAACAAGCCTGTTATTATCAAACCAGAAACTTAGGCGGTGGAATAAAGGGTTTTTGATTTTCTTTTTTATTGACTGAAGGCGTTCTATTATTGACTATGCAGAAGCAAGAAACAAAAGCTCCGCGATGGTCATTCGTGCTGTTGGGAGCATGTGGATTCAGTATTATAATTCTTTGTGGATTTCAACAGAAATCATATCCTTTTGCACTTTACGAAGGTCTGTTTTGCAATTGGGGTTTTATTGTTTTAAAAACTAAATTTTAGTTAAACAAAAGAAAATTGGCTACTCGCTGATTTGGACAAACTGAGCCATTTTGTCCAGTAAACAGTAGACTCGTGAAATCCAAAAACCTACTCCTGTAGAAAGATTTTTGGAGAAAAATAGAAATTTCAGATAGTAGTTTAAAATTAAAGTCTGACTAAATTTGCTCATTGCTCGGTGTGGATTCGGTCGCTGTTATGCAAGATTTATTTGTAATACCATTTAATACTTTGTCGTGGTGAACGTTGTCTGTTGCTATAGTACGACCAAAAAATGTGTGTACAAACTTTGACCGTTTATAGCAGATAAGCCTTTGGTGTAAGCCCCGGAAATGTAAATATTTTAGAATCGTCAGGAACTCCGGGTTTCATTCATAGAAAATCTAAAATTTTTAGTTTTTGCCGAATTTTTATCGTAATCAAAATTTTGTTTTGACGATCGAATAGAGCTGGGCCCCTGCATATTTTTGCTCTTACAAGTTTTTCACGAAAATGTACCCAATTTCCGGAATTCCGGGATTTCATAATTTCCGGATTTTTAAAATTTTCTCAAATACCCACAAGATGGGTATCACTCGAAAGCTCTTATCGAGCTGAACAACTTTTGTAATTGAATAACTCTTGAAAATGTACACAATTCCCGGAATTCGAGAAAACCGAATTTTCCGGATTTTAAAACTTTTCTCCAATACCCCACAATATGGATATCATTCGAAAGCTCGTGATGAGCTGAACAACTTTTGTAATTGAATGAACTCTTGAAAATGTACACAATTCCCGGAATTCGAGAAAACCGAATTTTTCGGATTTTAAAACTTTTCTCCAATACGCCACAATATGGATATCATTCAAAAGCTCTTGACGAGCTGAACAAATATTGTAACAGAGCCAACTCGCAGAAATGAGCCCAGTTCTCAGAATTCGCAAAAAACTTCCAAGCTAGAGTGAAATCCGGAATTCGTGCTTTTCGAAACTTTGGTGCATTTTCAGACATTTGTTCTATTACCAAATTTGTTCAGCTCACCAAGAGCTTTCGAGTGATACCCATATTGTGCGGTATTAAAGAAAATTTTAAAATTCCGGAAAATCCTGTTTTCTCAATTTCCGGGAATTGATCGCATTTTCAAGAGTTCATTTTATTACAAAAGCTGTTCAGCTCAATAAGAGCTTTCGAATGATATCCGTCTTGTGGGTATTAGAGAAAATTTTCAGAATCCGGATATTATTTGGATAATAGGATAATTTCGAAATTGGGTGCATTTTCGTGAAAAACTTGAAAAAACAAAATATGCAGCGGGACCGGCCCTATTCGATCGTGAAAATAATATTTGGATTGTGATAAAATTTCGGGGAAAAGCTAAAAATTTTGGATTTTCCGTGAATGAAACCCGGAATTCCGGATTTTTCCGGATTTTCGACATTTCGAGTTCAGAACGATTCTAAAAGTATATACATTCTTGGGGTTGATTCCAAAGGCTAATCTGCTATAAACGGACAAAAGTTTATACACACATTTTTTGGTCGTACTATAGTTAACGTGGTTAGGTAAAGAAAAGATTGAGTTACGATGATCACCGATGCTAATCTAAAAAAGCTAAAAATATTAATAAGCTAACTAGCTAATTATAATAAATAAATAATAAATTAATAAAGCTAATTTATATTTCAGCTCAAGCAGAGAAGCACCCTGTATTAGTCGTGATTAAAATGGACACTCTCAATAATTTGAGGCTTGAAGTTAATCAGACAACACTTCCCGCTGAACCATTTCTTACAATAAAGGATGTAAACAGAGGACTAGGTATCGGATTTTCGGATATTTCACAAAGTTAATGAAGTTTGACAAAGTTATTATTAAAATGTTTAAAATTAAAATTAATGTTTCTAATTATGAACTCAGACGCGACTTATGTGTACAAGAGTACATGATACATAAGAGTATATACGACAGCTATTAGTATGACACGTTCTCCAAACGGTAACGACTGACCCATCTAAAAATTAGACCCATCACTTCAAAACAAATTTGCATGCTATGCGTGCGTTCTAAAGCTCGATACGGAGACAGAATTCGTTTTCGTAGTGCTTGCTCCAAATGTGATTAGAAAGCGTTAATATAATCTTTGGTTAACCTATCGTCTGAGTTATTAGACAGTTTTGTCAATAATGTGTAGCATAAAGTCCATAAAGACATAGGACACTAATGACTTTTTCTGGAATCTTTTATTGGTGAGTGTAAAAACACTGATACAATCGATTGCAAGTAAGTACACGCCCACACCCACTCTCTCACACACACACACACACTAAAACACACACACACACACACACACGCGCGCGCGCACACACACACACACACACACACACACACACACACACACACACACACACACACACACACACACACACACACACACACTCTCTCTCTCTCTCTCTCTCACTGTTAACGGTTTTGTGCGCGATGTGGAAATTCACACTACAACTCAAACTTATTACAATACGAACTTATGCCTGCATCGTGTATCTGGCATAAGTGTAAGAAAGTCTGTTTTCAGGCAATCGCTTGTGCCAGACGGCTTCAGCTATTGGCTTAGCGGAGCACTCAGGACGAAAGCTGATATTTGATGAGAACTCTAATTTTGTGAATGAATTGGAGCCAGTGTTTGATATCAAGGTTAACGACTGTTCCTACTGCCTAAAGAACATACTACATAACAGTATGACAGCAGGCATACTCTGTGTATCGTCAAGAGTACACTATAGATAAGAGTGGGACAAGCGTTACACTCTCTGTTATCAGCTCGCGAGCGATGCTTATTCCGTACCAAGTGGACTACTTCTGCAAATGAGTTTCTAGTACACAATTGCGTATGCTCACTCATTTCCGTAGGAACGCACCCCGCCCCCGTTAAAGTGACATATTATTCTCGACCCCCCACCGCAATACAGACCCATCGCTTTTCAGATGACGAATGGTAGGTCACATTTGCGCGGGTGTCTTCCTGTAGAAACAAGTGAACATACGCAATTGCGTACTAGGTACTGCTTTGCGGAGAGGGGTCCACTAACCACTGGGTACGTAATTGCGGAAGGAGTGAGTGGTCCGCTAACCTGCAGATCATGGTTCAGCAGCTGACAGAGTGTGACACCTGTCACACTCGTACTAACTAAGTTCTTGGTATTATGCGCTTGACACATCCCCCTGTACGTTAACGGATGATTTGCCCCCGCATATTGTACCCCGTTGCTCCCAGTAGAAACGGGGGTTATTATTAGAAAGAATTATTGTGCGTCAGCCACAAGGTAACAAAGTAGATCTCACAGCAAGTTCCACCAAAGTTGGCAAATCTTCAAGTCAATAAAACATTATTAAAAGGATAACAACAAGTAGTTCAAAATCGCTATTTTTGTCATTACTTGATTTTTTTGGAATAGTTTAATTAACGTTTCGAATTTTTAAGGTTGCCCCCTACGTGGTAGACCCTCCCGAATCGGGCCCTGTGTTAGCGCATGCTTGGAATGATATTATCTTCATGAAGCAGTATTGTCCTCATTAAAAGCAATGACATTTATATTAACTTGAATAGGTTGAACAACAAAAGCTATCAATGGAACAAATAGATGCCGTGGAAGAATCACCAGCCTGTTGCAGTTACAGAGAAAACTTTGTCACTGACATTTTATCTTCAAATCAAACTGGAGTTGAGCTGGACGGATATATGGTATCTTATAAGTATTGGATGGACTACGCACAAATTGTGAAGAGTCACTTTCAGTTTAAGGTAAACATCGCAGTGTTGCGAATCGGTGAAGCATCAACAGACTCAAACGTCTGCTCTCAAACAATTTCGATCGCTGAAAAAAATAATTATGATTCAAATGCAAATTAATCATGTGCTAAATTTTCATTTGCAAATGTTTGTAATTATGGTTTCAATTCTATGACACTATATCCTGCCAATCTGAACTATCCACACACCCAACACACACCCACCCACCTTTTCAGCTCGTCCATGAATTGTGTTAGAATTGTTCTAATATTCCATAGAAAGCATTTTGACTGTGAACACATAATTTTCATTTAATCTCTTCATTCCGTGTTTAGTGTATTTGCTAACCTAGGAATCAGTTAAACGGCAAAGCGGCTCTCAAATCATTGAAATATTAGCGGAGAAAGATTTGAAACGTGATAATGTTACACTAGTTGGCATTCATGCTCGGCGAGGTGACTATTTGGACGAACAACGCCAACGAATGGGATATGTTCCGGCGCTAGAGTCATACATTTACTCGGTTGTTGCATTTCATGAACTACGTCACAAAATGTTGACACGGTATACTTTAAATACAAAGATAACTATAATTATTATTACAATTAACACTATTATTATTAGTTTAACTTGAACTCTCAGGACTATACGAAAAACTTGATAAAATGACAATTTGAATTAAATTCGGCTGTGTGATTTCATTGGAACTTGCATTCCTTCGTTACAAAAGTCTAAATCCAGATCCTTATGAGCAAAAACTGCCTTTGAGATATGCGAAATCTGTATCTAATAACATAAAACCACGTTCCAGCCACTATGATTAATTGGATAATTCATCAACCATACAGCAACTTCAAGCAACCTTAAAGGTTGTGTTAGCAATATAATGACATAAATACTAAACCACCCTTGTATGTGAGCAATCTTTAATTTTTCATCATAAACGATAAACCCTGTGTAAGGGAAGCAGGCATAGGAAAGACTGATAAGCCTGCAATGGGAGTTCAGCTGATGGTCCCAGTGGTTAGCATGTCTGCTCCGGAGTCAGAAGTGCCGTGGTTCGATCCCGGCGGGACCAATTCTTTACTTTCAATGGTGAGTGAAAAGCTGAACCTCCCTCTTCTCTTCTCTCTTCTAGGTCCTGGTTTCCTGGGTACAAGGGGGCCTGACGCCTCCTGTTCGGGCTTGTCCTTGGCTTCTTCCTGATCCATCAGCCCTGGTAGAAGCGCTACATGTGTCGAGGCTGCCTCAGGACCCGGATTGGACTCCTGTCTCCGGTCCCCCAGTAGTTGCTTCTGGTTGGTTGGATCGCCACATGTAGCGCTTCTACTAGGGCTGGTGGACCAAGAAGAAGCCAAGGACAAGCCCGAACGGGAGGCGTCAGGCACCCTTACCTACGAAACCAGGACCTAGAAGAGAGAAGAGAAGAGGGAGGTTCAGTTTTTTCACTCACCATTGAAAGTAAAGAATTGGTCCCGCCGGGATCGAACCACGGCCCTTCTGACTCCGGAGCAGACATGCTAACCACTACACCACGGGACCATCAGCTGAACTCCCATTGCAGGCTTATCAATCTTTCCCATGCCTGCTTCCCTTACACCTGCGCAATGATCAGAAGCATGGTAATTGGTATTCATTTGTGTACTACTATATTATCAGCTTTTGTATTCATGAACGTCTTTAAGAGACAAACCCAAGAGCCCATAATAGATGAGTGAGACAGGTAGTAGGTTCTCCGTTATCAGCTGCAGATGCATGTTAAAGCTAAAGGCTAACGCACACCATATACTTGTACATAGTAACCGACCCCTCAGAAATTAGTAGGCAGCTTTGTATGTCCAATTGCTCAATGAAATTCCAATTGAAAAGACAACACCTGCATGCCGTTAATTTGTCTGCTGCAACCTCAAGAAGACTCTGCGAATTTGCTTGAAGTGAACATACACATTTGGGGAGAGGTCATGTAGCGATGCTGATAACAGAAAACCGAGCTGTCACACTCTGGGATTATGTATATGTCGTAGTAATTTCTGTATTCAGCAAATACTGTATTTACTGGCCGATTTCAGTAAATACGGTATTTACTAGTAAGGATGGTATTTTCTTTAAACTCCCTATCTTTACACGTAAATACCATTTTTACTGAAACTTGTCCAGTAAATACTGTATTTTCTAGTAAATTCTGTATTTTGTCTTAAACGCCTTTGTCTTTGTGTGTGGCTAGAGGTTCAAAGGGCATGCCGACGTCATATTTAAAGCCAAAAGATAGGTCATACATTTTCACAATATGTGCAAAGGGGGTGCATGAAGATAAACTCCAGACAAAATACAGAATTTACTAGAAAATACAGTATTTACTGGATAAGTTTCAGTAAAAATGGTATTTACGTGTAAAGACAGGGAGTTTAAAGAAAATACCATTCTTACTAGTAAATACCGTATTTACTGAAATTGGCCAGTAAATACAGTATTTACTGAATACAGAAATTACTACGACATATATACTTTTGGCCGTGACATCATTTATTCTATGTTACACTATTAGCTATTGCGATAAATTAGCTATTTTACAGCCATTTTAAAACAAAATAACTACTTTTTCGCGATTTCTTGGAAATTTTTCGAAATTTAAAAAATGGCTATTTTGGCTAAAATTTCCATTAATTTTTAGTTTGACCGTCCTTTTCTGGCACTGTCCGTTGTCCCTTGGCCCTGATTTTGCTAGCCCTTGTACCGAACCTACAATTTTTGTGGGTTCCCGTACCCCCCATACCCCCATTGTTAAAGTGTGGTTCTGAGTATATAATAGTTGTTTTAGAAATCAAACGTTGATATTTTTACTACTGGGGAATGATCTGGAATGGAATCGCCAAATAGCCTCCAATCTGACCAATGTGATTGTCCCCCAAAGATTGAACAACAAGGAAATCGATCTTTGCATACTAACGATGTGTGATCACTACAGCATGTCTGTAGGAACCTTCGGCCTATGGGCTGCCTTTCTAGCAAAGCCAACTGCAACAATCACTTATCAGAAGCTGATGTTTAAAATGAACAGCGCCAAAGCTTTAAACTACAACAGCACTTTAGAGGGCTTTGTTCTACCTCATTGGATCCCTTTGTAAAAACTGAGCGACGATCTGTGTAATAAAAACATCTCCGCTGCTAACGCTTCACTTTAAATTATATTTTTTACATTTAGTACATTCAGTAAAATCAAATGTCTATAATAAAGTAAACTATTTCAATAAAATTCAATCGATATTACGTGGAATTCTAATTTTTTTCTTGTACTGCCACACCCCTGTTGCTTTCGCGAGGAGGGGTAACGCCAGACCAAAATTTTGTTTGGGTCCGCGGTCTGGCGTTGAATAATTGTATAAGCAATTACCCGAGGCGAAGGCAAGGCTACTGCCGGAGCAGAAATGATCACGATGCACTAACCGCATCATGACCACCCGTCAGCTCCATCCAAGGGGTTTCCCCCTGCACAGCCAACTCCTTGAAAAACTCGGATAAAACTGATACAATTATGGGGGGGGGGGGATTCTGATACTGTCATACTAGACCTAATACAAATATAATTTGATTGTTGCCAGCTGGCAACTGACAAGTTTGACACATGGTATCGCTCGTTAAGGTTTGTTGAACCCGTCGGATTCCAAATTACGTGTTTGTGGCCGGCAAGTGCAGAGGCTACCTTCTCACCTCTGGGCGGCCTAGGTGTGTACGTAGCAATGTAGTATTAGACAAAGTATTTTAAGCATATCGCATGAGATTCAGTTCAAAGGAACCGCTTGAAATTAGAAAGCAAACAAGTACAGGGGGACCTTTTTCACCCCCCATACATATTTTGCTTTCTAACCAAGTACTGATTCCAAGTTTCCTCATGCGTATACCTAAATCACTTAAACACAACGTAGCTGTTGTTAATTGTTAAATTAAGTAAATTGACTATTCTTACTAAATAAGTTGACTATAGCAATAAACACGGTGGGGCCTTTCCTATTCCCCCCGTGCTTATTACTATCCTCAAGATTAATAGATGAGATTAGAGAAAAAAGACTTAGCTGTTCCATTGATGGTTACACGGCTGGTGAAAAAGGACAATCCTCCATACTCCCACAGGTTACTTTGTCTGCGCCTGATAACCCCTGGCGCAGGAGGGGACGCACCGCAGCCTTCATCCTTAACCACGGAATCGATGTGTCCATGCACTCAGATGTGCTATATGCACAGGAGTCTGCAGTGCGCAGACTCCCCAGTGTGCGAGAGTGGCAGCCACCAGATTTGAGTTGCGTTTGAAGACGCTCCAATTTATCTCAAAAAGAAAAATACGCAGCGCTTGGGCAAGTTAAGTATGATTTCCTGTTCAATGGAAATGTTGCCATGCTCAGGTCATAAAAAATATTTTAATTGGTCAATCCAATTTATCACACCCTGAACTAAAGTTAGTTGCAGATCGCTGTCTATAAATTGATTTCCGAAACTGATAATCAAAACCAAAGTTAAATAATTCTAAATTGTTAAGTGTTATTGCAAAATGTTCTGAAACTTATCTAGATTTGCGGCCGTCCTATCGTACGTCCTGGATCGAATCATTTTCAAGCTAAAGTTAAAAATTATCTGGAATTCAAATCAACCAAAATATACTACTTGGACAACAAAACGTGCAGAAACTAAGTGAAACCGGTGAAGGTCAAAACAGGGCTGAAAAGGATACAAAATGAGAATCATCTTGAATTGACTTCTCTTTGCGTCAACAGCTAGTACTTTAACAGAACAGAGAATTCTTGGAAATTGAGATACGATCCGTCTTTTAGCTATTTAGCTATCCGTCATCTGTTAACATATTGTTCAGCTCTGTTAACATATACTTGTTAGAACTTTGGTGACCCGTGAACAAATTCGGTGTTAAGTTCAAATATTACGAGTTTAACTCTGTATCATTGCGCCATTGTGCCATTAAGGCCGCTACTAACAGCTGTTACAGCTTTAAGCCTGGCGCGTTGAAATGGCTAACTGATGTATGTTTATGTATGTATGAATGTATGAATGTATGTATGTATGAACATATGTTACGTACAAAACCCGAAATCGTACAAAACTAGTTTTGTATGGGTCATTTTGTACAAAACTAGTTTTGTATAGCCTCTCTCGTACAATTCTAGTTTTGTATGGCTTCCATTGTACAATTCTAGTTTTGTATGGTTGTGACCGTACAATTCTAGTTTTGTATGGTTGTGACCGTACAATTCTAGTTTTGGACGTACAAAGCCTTTTCAATAAGATATGGCAACCATTTATTTATCACTAGGGTAAACATGGCATGTGTGGACGATAATTTGTATGGACGGTGGATCAGTTTTGATACGGTAGTGTACTCAATACTCTGCCAACTGAAAAATTAACACCATCGGAGCTCGTACCGAAATAGTTCTGATCAACTAAACTTCACCTGTGTATGGTGTTTCTGTCGCACGCGATTTGCAAGTTTTATCAAAATTGCATTTTGCTTGATTTTTGAATAATTTTTTGGTCTAAATTTAAAAGATTGCGTAAATTTAAGAACAAACTAAACTATTGGAAATTTTATATTATTAGAAAGTGTGAGAATTTCATTCTTTGGTATCAATTTTATTGAATACATTTAACTATAGAAATTTTTTTAATTTATAACGAAATCTATATATTCATTTATTGTTGAAGAATATTTTAAGTCGATTTTAGCCGATATTGATATTTTAAGAAAGTGTGCCTTCTAGAAAATGTCATAAACTGACAGCGCGGCCCGTCATCAGTTTTTGTAAGATTTACTAAAGAGTAATAACTCACAATTTAGGTTCAAAGTTTCAAAGTCAAATCATTCATTCATGTCATTCAAATCAATTAAATGCTGTCTCTGCTTTTTATCGATTTAAAATATTCTTCTTCCTTCCCTCTTTTTATCGACTTTAAAATAGCCATCCATTATTATTAATTATTTAGGAATTAAAATCTTAAAATTTTAGTGCGTGAAATTATGTACAAGTTTGAAATGGTTGCCAAATCTTATTGAAACAGTTTCGTAGTCCAAAACTAGAATTGTACGGTCACAGCCACACAAATCTAGAATTGTACGAGAGAGGTCATACAAAATTAGAATTGTACGAGAGAGGCCATACAAAACTAGAATTGTACGAGGGAGGCCATACGAAACTAGTTTTGTACAAAATGACACATACAAAACTAGTTTTGTACGATTTCGGGTTTTGTACGTAACATATATATACACACACATATATATAAACATTTTACTTAATGTGCTCATGGGTACGTCACTGCTCACCCAATGCGCATGCGGATAGTCAATAAATAAATAAGGAAAACTTGCAATAAAAAGAGATGGTGATGTTCAACAAATGAATTTTAAACATCCAGAACAATAATGCTAATGCATTTTTGTGTTAACGGCGTCTGTGAATTTTCGAATTTTGAATAAGTCCGTATCAAAGTCCGTATCAACATGCTTCGTGCATCATTATTCAGCGGCAAAACAGTGAAGCATTTTTAAATACTATTAACGCTAGTTGCAATAAATTCATCGTGGCCTTTTGTTTTTAAATTCACGTACATAGGCCTTTTGTATTTAAAAATTTTAGAAAAATGGCAGTCTTGAATTAATTCAAATTGCCATTTGTGTATTTTTTGCGAAGACCAGGACCCGAAGACATTTTTAGAAAAAACGGAAAAACTGGTGCTGGAAACGTTTAAAGTTTTTACTCTTACAAAGCGAATTTTCTCCCGAAATAATGTTGCGTCTAGCTTGCGTCCCGTTAAAATTTCATTGCGTGCAGATAAGAAACGTTGCGTCCAGGCGCACATCTGGACACAAAAACCTCTGGCCTTACCAGTGTTCGGGCAGCTCAGGCATTCGTCCAATCGCTTCCCTACCTCTTCGTTTCAACGATTCTCTCGTATTTTCACCTCGGTTCAGGTAATCTCGAGCCACTTTTCCTGCAGTCTGAAATGCTTGTCTACCAGCCTCTACTTCTACACGACTTACGACAGTCCAAATGAACCGACCAATACCTCGCAGTAGACTTCCTAACCCATCTCCTCGTTGATACTTTTGACCGGCGTAGAATACAGAACTCCTTAGAACCATGTGGAGGTGCCAGCTCTCAACGGTTTCGGGGTGATATCTAGTCCTCATGGTTTTTTGAAGTGTAGCTCAATGACTATATTACCATACTCAAAATGTACAGTCCTACCAATGTGGTTGTTTATATGGGAAACTTAACTTAACCTTAACCTCAGTGAAAAGCTGCGCAATTTCTGTAACAGCGACCGTAGGTTGACGTACTTGTTCATCAGTAATAGTTAAACTAACAATGGAATTTAAATAATCTGGGAATAATCTAAAGCAGGGGAAACGAAATCAGTATTTGGGGGAGGATACTGTTGAACATGAGCGTCCAAAGTGCGTAAGTCAAATGAGGAAAACGCGACAGTATTTTAGTCCAAATGTGAATTGCCAGAAGACTTGGAGGTAAATGATTGTTTTGGCGCCACAGGAGGTACTGAACTATGGGCTGATGTCTCCAACGGTTGATATTCCGATTCATGGTCAACCGACTCGGAACCGGAAACCTCTGAATTTTGTGACCGCTGACGTTTCGAACGTCGAGGTCCGGTATCTGAACTGGTGGAAGGCGTAGACAGTTGTAATTGCATACTGGATGGAGGAAGCGCCATATCAAAAAACGGATTTCGTATTCGGATTCAGCAGGTCAAAGAACCCATATAAGCAACTTTTCGGCAAAATCGGACGAAGGATGTGAAGGATAAAAACTTTGAACGGAACAAAATATTAAACGATGTCTTTAAAAAGTTGTATTTATAATGGCAGTTTGTTTTCTGTGTCTTACTATCTAAATTCTCTACACCTTAGAAAGTAGAATGTCAGCTGTGTTACACAAAACTGTTCGTGGTGTAAAGGTGCATTCTGTTAACGCTATCCTGTTAACAACTTTAATGGCACACTCACGTTATTTTTGATAGTACTTCCCTGTTTTGATAGTGTTTTGATAGTTTTGTTAATTTTGATTTGTAAAATAAAATACAAGCATTTAATATTATAAGGAAAATTTATTTCTGTACCAAGGAAAATCCAATACTTTTTCACTTCATCTCTTTAGTCACTAATGCGCCAAAGTGAGCTCTCAAGCTACACTGATGCGCCCTATATAGGTATGCAACCGTTTAGATCGCTGACAGAACTGCGACAAGACCGCAAATTCCAACGTTTAAATATGTCTTAACCTTATTTGCGTAAACTAACTTCCTAAAAAAGTGCCCTATACTAGTCCTGTGTTGAAGATATGGCCCCATCGTGGCCAAATAGAGAAAACACTAAACATAACCAAAGTTAATTTTATACATTCCTGCTCCAGGAGGAATACAACTGAAACCAAGCTAAGACCTGTTTACAGGTTTTGGTTCTTCTTATGGATTCAGTTGCAGCCGTTTTAAAAATTTTCGTAGTCTGATGAATCCAAATTTGTTTGCCTTTTGCTTTAATTTTCTTTATTCTGTTGAAAACCTGAAACCAAAATAAAGTGCTTTTCACTATTTCTAGTTTTGTCCAATGTCGTCTGCAGTCTTGAAAACGTTCGTGGTTAGATGTAGTCAAATTCACTTACTCTTTACTTAGTTGGCTACATTTTGTTGATTATGCCAATTAAAGTGCCGAAGCATTGCACAAAATCAGCACGTTCGTTAATTTTGCTATTTATCGCATGTGGAATTAGTATTATGTTTATTTGGGCGACAGTAGAGCAATTGACACCTTTAAAATTTTACGAATGTGAGTTACGTATGTTTTTATGTTAATAATATGCTAAATAGATTTCAACCTTTTGGTTAGTAAAGGAAATTTAAATGGTAAAGGCGAAATTCAACATTATTCTTTTATAAACTAAAGTCTGACCAAAAAATCTTGGAACCGAACAGTCAGCACCAGTCCTGAGTTATCCTTTGAATGTAGCCTATATAAAGTATATATTTTTAGAATCCTCAGGAGGAGGAGATTCCGATGAACCCATCATATCCGGTCTATATCCGGTTACCGGATACTAAATCGATAAAAACGCTTCAGATTCGGAAGAAAAATGCTAATTAATTCATACTCTAGTATATTGGTCCTTGGCTCAAAACATTTCCGAAAATCGGGTCACATCCGGTCCATGTCCGGTAACCGGATGCACAGGTCACAAAAACTGTACAGCAAGATGGATAGGTAGTACAGTTTCGCTGATTGAATTTTTGGATTCCTCGGGTCGAAATTAGTCTGTATCCAAAATTTTGTCCGGTTTGGACCAAAATTGCGTGATCTATGGTCGTATCCGGTTCGCAAAAAACCGGAAAAAACGGTTTTTCCGGCCTGGTGCTCGGAATCGCGGATTAAAAATGTTCCCTTTTGGCACAATGAATGTTTGGGAGCCTACTTTCATTTTACCGGTGTCAAAGCAATCGAATATCCGGTCCATTTCCGGTTCTGAGCTTTGAAATTTGAGATTTCATGGGCTATTAGCTCAGTATCCGGTTGGTCCGGAAGTCAAATTATTGCATTAAAATTATATTTGGTCTATCCCTAACCAACACCAACCTCAAATTACTTCATATCTGCTGTAAATTTTGAATGGCAGCGTTTTAAAAATGGTTCAAAAATAGGTTATATTGCATGCGACAAAGCTAAGCGTATGGGATCAAATCTCATGTCCGGTTTAACAATTAGACAAAACAAACAAAAATCACCCATTTTTTAAAACGCTGCCATTCTAAATTTACAGCAGATATGAAGTAATTTGAGGTTGGTGTTGGTTAGGGATAGACCAAATATAATATTAATGCAATAATTTGACTTCCGGACCAACCGGATACTGAGATAATAGCCCATGAAATCTCAAATTTCAAAGCTCAGAACCGGAAATGGACCGGATATTCGATTGCTTTGACACCGGTAAAACGGAAGTAGGCTCACAAACATTCATTGTGCCAAAAGGGAACATTTTTAATCCGCGATTCCGAGCACCAGGCCGGAAAAACCGTTTTTTCCGGTTTTTTGCGAACCGGATACGACCATAGATCACGCAGTTTTGGTCCAAACCGGACAAAATTTTGGATACAGACTAATTTCGACCCGAGGAATCCAAAAATCCAATCAGCGACACTGTATGACCTACCCATCTTGCTGTATAGTTTTTGTGTCCTGTGCATCCGGTTACCGGACATGGACCGGATGTAACCCGATTTTCGGAAATGTTTTGAGCCAAGGACCAATATACTAGAGTATGAATTAATTAGCATTTTTCTTCCGAATCTGAAGCGTTTTCATCGATTTAGTATCCGGTAACCGGATATTGACCGGATATGATGGGTTTATCGGAATCTCCTCCTCCTGAGGATTCTAAAAATATATACTTTATATAGGCTACCTTCAAAGGATAACTCAGGACTGGTGCTGACTGTTCGGTTCCAAGATTTTTTGGTCAGACTTTAGAAATGTAAGAGCTCTGTTGTTAATTGCAACGTTAAAGAAATACGCAAATCGCTGTAACTCAAACTAAGATTGCTGCAGCATGGATTTAAGGTGGTGATTCTTTTTGGAGACATCAAGTTTGAACCCATATTACTCGTTCATTCCTTAGAGTTAAGTAGCCATTTTTATATCGAAATGGAGCTTAACATTTTTTCTTTCTAATGAATACAGTGAACCTAACTTTAGTTCTCGGAAATTATTTTAGTGCATTTTCGAAGTAATTTAATTTTCCAGATTTTTTGCAGACTGAAGTAATTTTTTTCGTGAAGCGTCGGCCACATCATTCAATTCCACTATCAAATAGCTGGGGACCCTTTTTTAATTATTATGAAATTGCTCTTCGTATAAAGAAATTAACTAAAAAGTATTGTATTTTGCCTACTTTTCCAAACTTTAGCAAGTTACTACCTTAACTGGAAAGCAGCAATCGGGGCAACTAAAAAAGGGTCCCTGGGTATTTTTGTGTAAAACACGTCTAGTAAGTGTCAACCCTCTAGGTTGCATAGTAAATGCTCCACAATCGGTGGAAAGAATTTGGTCATGTTTTTGCAGAAACTACATTTTTTATGGTAGCAGCTCACGGGATAGCAGTTAGAAGATTATCATGCCTCGGATAATCGGCCTCGACGAGACCTTCAAATCGACACCCTTCGTTAAATTTTACGAATTGCGTAGCTCAAGAAATCGTGGATTATTTGATTTCTGCAAAACTGACAAGTTTTCAACGCCAAAATAAGAAAATCAGCTATATATCACTATACAGAAAAGCTAGAAAGGAGCATTAAAGAGCAACAATGTAGAGCTCAGCATGATCTTTTAAATGAATATAATTATAGCTATGCAACTATTGTCTAATTGTCAAAAATCGGCAAAAACCGCCCTGAACGGAAACGTCGAAGTTTTGAAGGGGGATTGCGCGGAGGGTGTTAGAATGCTAAAAGAACTTATTTTGGAAAGTTTCATCAAATTTCATCTTGATTTGAACCGTCAGCCCATAATATGTGCCCAAAAGGAATCACCACCTTAAAGACTTACACTGAAACCTAAAACCATCAACCGTTTGTCACGGCATGGCACTGCAACTCATCTTATTTGTTTGTATTTCAGCTGAAAAGAAATATCGATTCGAACTAGTAGTGGCAAAAGCGGAAACGCTCAACATACATAAAGTTTCTGAGGAAGCTGTGGCACTGCCCACTGAACCGTATCTCACCATAGAGGTAGTGTTGTTTCAGCAGCTGAAACTGAAACTGAAACCTAGTTTCAGCTTGTACATGTTTCAGTTTCAGTTGCTGAAACTGAAACTGAAACTGAAACTATAACAGATTTGGAGCTGAAACTGAAACTGAAACTTAGTCGAAGTGAGAGCTGAAACTGAAACTGAAACTGAAATTAAAATAAATTTTGAGCTGAAACTGAAACTGAAACTAGAACAGTTTAGGAGCTGAAACTGAAACTGAAACAGTTTCAGCTCCACACTAAGACTGAAACTAGTTTCAGCTCTCGCTTTCACTGAAGCTGAAATAGGTTTCAGCTCTCGCGTATACATGCTTATCATGGACGAGTGTTTCAAAAACTGGGTCCTGTTCCCAGCATGCAAAATTCCAGCATTATGTATAAATATAAACGTTTGACTAGTGTTTTGCAGAACCGAGCTATCTACTATAGTACTATATCTACTGTGTGGCAATGGATCTGTTTCCAACAAATTTTCTTTTTTCAGATTATTAAATAATCATTTTGTGATTTGCCCAACGTAATAACATTTTTATAAAATCATTATATAAGGACAAGGAGCCCAGCCCAGCACCAACAACTAAAAGGATCCCCAAATTTAAGGTTAATTAAATTGCAGTTAATTCTTCCCTTTTAATTTGTTGCAATATAATTTTCTAGTATAGATAGCCGCAGTTATAAAAGTGTCCAATGGGAAAGATTAAATGGTTTTCAGTATCAGTATTATATATATTGTGCTTCATGTTCTTGATTTGATATTATCTATGGAAAGAATTCACCAAGACACCAAAAATTCGCAGTGCCCTGTCTGCCACAAACGAAAACGTCTAAAGAGATTATGTGAAAGTTCAGGATTAGGAACGAAAACTAAATAGCAGTTAATTAATTTAATTAACATAACATAAGGATAACATCGAGGATAACAAAAACTGAAACTCATTTTCGTCAGAGCTGAAACTGAAAACTATAAAAGATTTAGAGCTGAAACTGGAAACTATAAAAAACTTAAAGCTGAAACTGAAACTAAAGCTGAAACTCATTGTAATCAGAGCTGAAACTGAAACTGAAACTGAAACTATAACAAATTTGGAGCTGAAACTGAAACTGAAACTGAAACTATAACAAATTTGGAGCTGAAACTGAAACTGAAACTAAGCTAAACTACGAGCTGAAACTGAAACTGAAACTGAAACTGAAACTAGAACAAATTTTGAGCTGAAACTGAAACTGAAACCTGTCTGAAAGTGGAGCTGAAACTGAAACTGAAACTGAAACTGAAACTAAACAGGCCAGCGTAAACATCACTACATAGAGGATGTCAACAAGAGATTGGGTAGGTTAGACCCAAAGTAGACATGTAAGTGGAGGCAGAACATGATTTGTACATTTCTAGAGTAACTTCACCAAGTCTCTATCGAATTGTCGATTTCTTTGTTTCTCAATTACTCAGTCTATTTTACATTCTGATTTCGTTCTCTCAACATGAGAACAATGAGAAGCTTAAGGCTTGACACACTCTCTTGACTACTTTAGCAAGGCTCAGCTATACAAAACACGACACAGTTAAACAAATTCAAACTTAAGCATCCGTTCTATTATGCTTGGGTGGCTCAACTGCTAGAGCGTTAGGGTACTAACCCGACGGCTGTGGGACCGATCCCCACCTCAGGTTCAAACTTTTCGAATGTAGTGATGTCCTTCTTTCTTCATTTGTATCTTGTATATTCTCCATCTCAATATCGTTCTTTCTCCGTTAGCGATGACTAATTTAATGTTGCGCGAACTCCTTTGTCTGTTAAAGCTATAATGTCACGAAATTAATTACCTTTAATGGCCATAATATTTTAAATACTCTGTCTCAAATTTTGATACAAGCTCGTAACTCTATTTTTCAGGCAACCGTTTGTGCCAGGTGGCATCGGCACTAGGTTTAGCAGAACTCTCAGGACGAAAACTAATTTTTGATATGAGTTCTAAGTTTGTGAATGAGCTGGAAGTATCGTTTAACATAAAGGTTAGTAATCTTAGAATTCTTGGCTGAACCGAGCATAGCAGCTGGACATAAACATTAGTAACAAGATTACGAAATTGCAATTAGAATTGCAATTAGAAATGGATCACCATAGCGAGCTAATGAAAGATTTTTTATTTTGCTGTGTTAAGGTTGAAAAAAGAAAACTTCCATTGGAACGAATACCAATTGTACAGGAAACACCAAACTGTTGCAATTACCGTGAGCGCTTTGTTAGCGAGATTTTGTCCTCAAATCAAACTGGAGTAAAGCTTAGCGGATATATGGTGTCTCATAAGTACTGGATAGCCTATGCAGAACTTGTGATGAGTCATCTTCAATTTAAGGTACAGCAGTAAAATTCTGTTGCAATTTAGTAGTGGGCTGTAAATTCGGACCAAGCGACCCTGCACCTCAAGGTGTTGGTTTGGATGCACGTTTATTTCTCCCCGAAATTTCTTTACGTTTGCTACTTTTGCCTCTTCAGCTAAGGTATTCACAGAACAGAACAAGAACGCTTGTACTTGATAGAAATCGGTTTCAATGTACCTGAACTTTCTGAAGGATCATGCTCAAAATAAATTTGTAGTCAGGCGCAAGGTCGCTAGAGACCTGTAAACTTTACTTCAGAAACCGCTTTTCAAGTTTGTGATATGTTAAAAATAATTTTATAGCAACCCTTCAGGTAGAAACTATGCATTTTTTGGAAAGCAATTATTCCAATATTTTGGGACCTCTCCCGTGCATTTCACAAAACGTTTTGTTGGTCTCGTATCAAATTATATGCCGATACCACCAAGAGTAATAATAAGAGTATGACACTGAGCCTAATCTTTGTTATCAGAGCAAAAGCTATGTTCTGTTCGCTAACGGCTGACCCAGCTATCCATCCTTAATTGGTCGGTAAATGGGAACCACTGATGTGGAAAGGTAACAGGAGACCGTGTAGGTAATCTGGCTTGAGGAGCTGGCCCTTCCTCCACGGTTGTAGTCTTCATTCGAGGTGGCGCTCCTGGCTCAAGGACTGTGTATCCGGAGATAAGCACCGGCACTCTAGACCCTGACAAGGGTAGAAGAATTTTCCGGAGGTTAATACCTTTACCTTTTACCTTTTAACGGATAACCCCTTCCAAATTGGACCCATCACTTCAATGCAATTTAAGCGTTACGTCTGCAGGCTTAAGCTCGAAATCAGCTACTCCGTTGGTTCAATGTGTGTCTGTTGCGAGCCTTAAAGCACAAACAGAGCTTGCAAATTTGTTTGAAGTAGTGGGTCAAATTTGTGGGGCGTGGAATCAGCCGTTAGTTTTTGCTCTGATAACAGAGTAGGCTTAGTGCCATACTCTTATCATTATGCACTCTTGATACCACCAATTTAGGACTCAGTTAAACGGCAAAGCGAATCCTTGATTGACGACATGCTAGCAGACAAAGGCTTGAAGCGTAAGGATGTCTTGCTGATCGGCATTCATACACGGCGAGGTGACTACTCAGACGAACTTCGCCAGGCGCAGGGATTTGTTCCTGCCCTGGAATCCTACGTTTATTCAGCTGTTGAATTTCATGAACAACGTAACTATACAAGGGCAAGGTACATAAAATCGGGTTACATTTTTCAGATTTGGTCAGTTTAATCGTGGACTTCTGCTGCTGTAAATAGTGCTTTCTAGAAAAGCCATGCTTTTGGTGCGCATAGCTCGGGCTCTAGATATGTGTTTCTGAGCCACAAAACAACCTTAGCTAAGCTAGCTACAAACTTTTACTTGGTGTCAACAAATTATGTCCCGCCAAACTGTACGGGCAAGCATACTAAACATAACCAGGGACAATTTATTTTGGAGGGTACGCCGTTAGCAAACATAAGAATAATTTGCGACGTTTTAATAATACGACGTTTTATCATACTCGTGTACTCTTGGCCTTTCTGGAAGATAGAAGATAGAAGATAGAAGAAATAGATACAAGCGTGGAAATGGGTCAGTAAGTACATATTTGTACATCTGAACTGACATTGGAGAGCGTGACGTTAGTTACACTTTTATTTGTCATGTGTTCTGTCTGAGTAATAGCTGTTTTAGAAACAAAACTATGATATTTTTACTACTGGGGAATGATCTAGAATGGAATCGCCAAGTAGCCGCCAATCTCACGAATGTGATTGTTCCCCAAAGGTTGAACAACAAGAAAATAGATCTTTGCATACTGACACTGTGTGATCACTACAGTATGTCTGTAGGAACCTTTGGCTTATGGGCTGCCCTTCTAGCAAAGCCAACTGCAACAATCACTTATCAGAAGCTGATGTTTAAAATGAACAGTACCAAAGCTTTGTACTACGACAACAGCTTAGAGGAATTTGTTCTACCTCATTGGATACCTTTATAAGAATTTAATATGAAACTCGTTGTAATGGGATCTAACGTATTTTTAGCGGTTAAAGGTCCTACATAGTCGTGAACGCATAAGTGCAGTCGTCTACTGGATTCAAGTTCAGAAATCCAGATGATTATATAGCCTTGGCGACTCGCGTCTGTTCGCGGCCGGAACTTTGAAATCAGCATTACATTTTAGTTGAGTTAATTTGTGGAAGACACGTGCAGAGCAGTATGCTAATTTCACCCTAATTATCGTTACAGGACAGTGTCTTTCGTTGCTTCAAACAAAACGGTAGCGGCGAAACATCCTCATCATCGTCATTAGAGGATATCAGTTTTTGGATCCGCAGCTGTTTCAATGGTAATCCAAATTTGCTAATTTCTGGAAGCATCCCTTTTTTGAAGATAGCTGGTTTTGGTGATTCTGCTATTCTTGGTCTGCCAGCTTTCCCAAAAACCTTAGAACTGAAACTGCAACTAAAAGTACCACCTCATTATAATTTACCAAACAACCGATTTTACTCCTGACTGTTTTGAAGTAATTTTAAAGGCCTCTAGTGACCAACGTCTCTTCAGTCCATTGTAGTCATCCAGCAGAACGCAAGCAAATTATCGCAGATTAGAGCGAAACATTTCAAAAACTATTTTGAATAAAATTTAATAAAGTTGACTCATTAAAACTGGAAAATTCTAGCAGGATGACAAAATAAGAGCCAGAGGCTTATGATAAATCAGCAGCCAGCGACCAACCAGCGGCCCACTCTCAACCGCTTGGTCTTTGACTGTTGGTCGGCCAGCAGTTACGGCCCAGCAGCCGGCCAGTTGACCTTTGGCTGGCCGTTGACTTCGAGACTCCATTGTCACTTGATTCAAATGAAATGGTCCATTAAATAACAGTCTATTCATGTGATTAGCAGAATTTCTGACGCTTTAACAATAGACAGCACAGTTGAGTGTGTCACGCACTGGGCAGCAAAAGAAAAGCAAGCATTGCACGAATGCAACAGTTTTAATAGTGTCAAGAGTACATAATAATAAGAGTATGCCACTAGGCAAGCTCTATGTTATCAGAGCAAAAACTATGCTCTGCATGCTAACGGCCCACCCCCCCCCCCCGCAAATCAGACCCTAGTGACCCCCCCCCCCCAGCAAATCAGTACCTAGTCGAGACGGGGGTACGCTCACTCGCCCTATGTCTATGTGCTTAAGCTCGAAAACACAAGCAGTGCGTGCGCGAATTTTGTGCCTGCTTCGAGCTTTAGAACACAAACATAGCGCTCAAAATTCTTTGAAGTGATGGGTCTGATTTGCGGGGGGGGGGTGGGCCGTTAGCGAGCAGAGCATAGTTTTTGCTCTGATAACATAGAGTATGCCTAGTGGGACACTCTTATATTATGTACTCTTGATAGTATATATGGTATGGGTCGCTTATCAGATGCGTAGGTTTTTTCTCAGCCGATGCGCTACCGGACTCGACCACACTTTTGTGCAACACTGAACATGTTGGATTACGGATTACATAACCTACAATAACATCTATTGTGATAAAGACGTAGACAGCGAGTTCTAAATGAAAACTATATACGTATTAATATTATTCTTACATAAGAAACAATGACTTAACATTGACAGGCGGTGTGTCGAGCTGACAAAGTTTAGAAGCAATGTTAACAATAATAATCATAATAACAAAAAGATCCAGCGAATAGAACCAGTCGAATTAGTTCGTACAACCAAAAATGTTTGTACTAGCTTTGGCCCTTTCTAGCACAAACCTTTGAAGTATAACCCAAGCAATGTGCAAATCTTTAGCAACGTCCGGTACAAAATATTCCAGAAATCCGAATTTCCAGATTTCATTCGATATCTAAATTCAATCAAATGAGTTCATCAGCACTAACATGTTCATTTTTATTAGTAAAAACTTGGTCAAAAATTCTGTTTCCAATTTTCTTAAAGGATTCCAAAGCTGGTCCAGCTGCATCGCAATAATGCAATCAATTTCTTAAATTCAGCGCTTTCAAATTTTCTTGATCTAAATATACACAATTTTGGGAAATAGAAAGGTATTGACAAGATGAGGAAATTTTGTCTTTGTAACCACTCCCTGAAATGCATCGAATTAATAATTAAATACGTGTTTTCGTGTATTCCGGTAATTCTTCACATTTCCGGGAATTAGTTCCATTGTATGCACTGTACAGCTCGTCAACAGTTTCCAAACAACACCATTGTCAGCGTATCTGGCAAAGAAATTTAATTTAATTTATTTTGGCAAAAATTTAATAAATTGGGAGAATACTAAGTATTTTCAAGAGGGGGTAGACAAATTTTCAAAATGAGAAAATTTTAAAACCCGGAATTGTGGAAAAAACTACCATAAGAACAAACACATGTGACATCTCTGTTTGATCATAAAAGAACTTGGACTGAACCTGAGATTTACTAATTTTGAAATCTCACGTTCTGCACAGTTCTGCAATGTATCCATTATTAGGGCTGCTCTAAAGGTAGTTCTGGTTTAAACAACAAATCCTTGCACCCACATATCTGGTCATAATATAGTTTCGAAAATATATAAATATTAATTTTAATTTAATCTAACAATTAATACTAATTACTGAACTGTACTGTTCCTGCATGTACACTTGCAAGTATTAAATATCAAGTAGGCAGTTTCAAAGTTGAACGTTCACTGTTAATGCAGAGCATGTGACATGCTCCGTCTAAAATAGTTACAGCTCATTAAAAGGCACCACGTGCAAATGTAAGTATAAATAAAATCTGGGGAGGGTGAAAGTAAACAGGATGCAAAAAGAGCACTCTCTCCAAATAAACCAAAGTTGTCCTACAACTTAGCATTGAAGTTTCCTCTAAAGATGATCATGGTATGAGCGACAAAGACTTGTAAACTCATTTTGCCATGCTGTAGTTTTCGAAAATATCTGAAGATGAAGCAAACACGGGCTATATTAAAAACAAACGTAAACCTATAGCGCATGTATTCACCCACCATCCATTTATTTTAATGTAATCTAAAATTAATACTGTAATTAACTCTAACTGTATCCCGCGTGGACCGCTGCCAATATTAAATTTCTGAATGTTAAAGGCAGACAGCTTAATTTTGAAGATCCAACTTTAGTATAAGTATTTTAGTATATACATAATGATAACAGTATGCCACTGGACATACTCTGTGTAATCAGAAAAAACTATGCTCTGTACGGTAACGGCTGACTCCCCCGAAGTAAGTGCCTGGTCCGTGGTCGAAACGGGGGTACGTTCACTCGCTCTATGTTTGTGTGTTAAAGCTCGAAACACCAGCTGTGCGTACACGAATTTTGTGTCCGTTTCGAGCTTTAGAACACAAGCATAGTGCTGGAATTTCTTTGAAGTGGTGGGTCTGATTTGCGGGGGAGGGTCAGCGGTTAGCGAGCAAAGCATAGTGTTTGCTCTGACAACAGAGAGCATGCCTAGTGGCATACTCTTGCCATGATGTACTCTTGGTATAAGAAGCCTGTCAAAACAATTTTAGAACCTCAACAAATTCACCGCTTGCACCACAAAAGCGTGTTTAAATGAGCAAGGAAGTAAACAGGACCCAAAAACAACACTCTCCCCCAAAGTTGTCCCCTCAACTTGGCACGGACTTTGCTAAGCTGTGAAGAGACAGCCTCCACATTATTAACCACATATAAACCTGCTATGTGTGGGCTGTGCGGACGCTGTTAGTTGAAAGGCTCATTATTAATGAGTAACAAGAATTAGTCAATTTAATTAAGCTACGTTCAATTACATTTAACGTATGAGTTAGAGTTTATGTCCATCATAGTCCTCTGATAGATTTGCGGCGGCTTCAAGCAGAAGAGCCGCGGCCGAAATCAGTGCCTTCTTTGTTGGCGTTTCTGTCGAAGAAGTTTTCATGTTTCTCTTTTAATTTCAAGATTGGGAATCCTTACGTTGCTGGAAGCTACAGTGGTTGATGTTTTCTCCACTGTTTAAAAGTCGCTGCTATAGGATTTTGCCCTTTGAATTGATTCCTCTACTAGTTTGCTGACAGCCCCTTAATCCACCGTGGTGTAAATAGGGCCAAGTCGAATTTCGCCAACATGGCGGCATGGCGAGCCCAACCAGAATCTTGTTCCTTCCTGTCAGCCTCGCATCCCAAAGACTGTCCTTAAGGTGGTGGTATCCTTTTGTGCAGTGCATTTGTCGTTATTTTTTGAAACGCTATAACTTTCGCAATTTTGGGAGTTGGAAAGAGCATTATACATCGTTTTAAAGCTTATAATCTGTACATTCACATGAGCGTAAGAAACCAGCAAAATTAGCACAACACTAGCAAAAATTTTCTGACATATTACCTTCTGACAGGCTAAATATAGACAAAAAATTTTTGAACATGGATTTCTCAAAACTCTAGAATCGGCCAAAATTTTTTCTTGTGTCATGATATGAAGGACATATGCGCCGAGGGACATTTTTTTGGATTGGGCTCAACAAGCCTTAATACTCCAGAAAATCCGGCAAATGTGCGGTAACACGAAATTTCGCAACTTTGTATTCAGTTTTCTCGCAACTGGAGACGTTTTAGCTGAAACCAAGAAAAATGTCCCTCCGCAATAGTGCGAATTTTCATTCTGGTGAAAATCTCCGGGATCTGTTGAGTAGTTTTTGAGAAATCGATGTTTAAAACAAAATAATCGCAGTTTTTGCCAAAATGGTTTTTCGGCCAAATCTCTAGCTTAAAGCAACGAAGCCCAGCTAATAGGCACTGATAAAATGGGAAATTAGACCGCTTATCGATTGAGTATAAATAACCGAAAATCGTTCGTATGATTTAGCTGTAATTTTGAAAAAACTGATTTTTTCGAAAACAGCCGTTTTTTGACACCAAAAATCGTTTTTGGCTTATACTGACTTAACCACTAGAGATAGCTCAAAGGTTGTAAAAGCAAAAATGTTCGTTTTTGTACCCTCTTTCCATCCATAACAACCAATCTGATGTATCGACTACCTACTGAGAGTATAATGCCAAAAACCGAAAATTTCTCATCTTTTCACCTAAAAATGTGGGACTGGTCCGACAATGTTAACGAGCACCAAAATAGCATATTTGGAAAGTTTCATCTACTTTTATAAAGAATTGAGGTCTCTAGGGTCAAATTTACACAAAAGGAAACCACCACCTTAAGCCTCTTTAAAGGTCATCTTCAACGCAGCCTCGCAAGAGGCTTGCAAGGTCGTCATGGAAACTTATGCCTCTTATTCTTATCCTTATGCCTCTTAAGGTGGTGATTCCTTTTGGAGATATCAACTTTGAACCCTTATTACTCATTCATTACTTGGAGTTAAGAAGCCATTTTTATATCAAAATGGAGCTTAATCATTTCTTAATCTAATGAATGCAATGAAACTAACTTCAGTTTTCGGAAACTATTTCCCCGGATTTTCGAAGTACTTTAATTTTCCAGATTTTTGCAGACTAAGGTAAATTTTTTCGTGAGACATCGGCTACATCATTCGATTCTACTATCAAATAGCTGGGGACTCTTTTTTAATTATCATGAAATCACTCTTCTTTTGAAGAAATTAGCTAGAATGTTTACTCAACCTGGATTTTGCCTACTTTTCCCAAGTTTACCAAGCGGCCACTTTAGCTAGAAAGCAGCAATCGGGGCAACTAAAAAAGGGTCCCTTTTTATGATAGCAGCTCACGGGATAGCAGTTGGAAGACTATCATGCCTCGGATAATCGGCCTCGACGAGACCTTCAAATCGACATCCTTAGTAAAATTTTACGGCTTGCGTCGCTCAAGAAATCGTGGATTATTTGATTTCTGCAAGTGACAAGTTTTGAACGCCAAAATGAAAAAATCGGCTATATCTCACACTAGAAAAGAGCTAGAAACTTGCTTTCAAGAGCAAAAATGTAGAGCATAACGAGATCTTTCAAATGAGTGTAGTCATAACTATGCAGTTGTTGCTCAACTGTCAAAAATTTTGAAGCGGGATTGCGCGGAAGGTGTTAGGACACCAAATGAACCTATTTTGGAAAGTTTCATCAAATTTCATCTTGCTTTGAGCCGTCAACCAACAATATGTGCCCAAAAGGAATTACCACCTTAAGAGGTCATCTTCAACGCAGCTCGCACTTGCAAGGTCGACATGGAAACACTCACTGTTCTGCAGGATCAGTTGGTGCAGGCAGCTGCCAGCTAATTATGGAACATTGTTTGATCGTCGCAACAGACAGATACGATGACAAGATTTGTCGCAGTACCCTGATGCTTCCACGCGAAATACAAATCACCACCAAGATTAAAAGGGTTTCCCCATCTCAATGCTCATTTGATGGATAAAGCATTGCATCGTAGAGACTGGTTCCACGACGACACCGGAGTTGCCTGTAATAGCCATGGAGCTGAAATGGAAGCAAATTAATTTAATCAGCCAATGAATTGCACGTGGTTTTAAAGAGATTTTCCGCAAATATAAACCTGAATTTATAACTATCAAACAAACCACCAGATTACTTGCTATTAAGTAGTTGTTTATAGATGGTATTATCAGTGTTCTAGCATAGAATATTCATTACATGACTGGATCAAATCTTAACTAAAGTCAGTAACTACATACTGTCTGTTAAAAATTTTGCAATCGAAAAACTGTCTTTCTTGATAGTATCAAGAATACATAATGATAAGAGTATGACACTAAGCTTAGTCTCTGTTATCTGAGCAAAACTATGCTCTGTTCCAAAAGGCTGACACCCCCACAAATCGGACCCATCACTTCAAAGAAATTTAAGCACTTATGTTCGTGTTTTAAAGCTCGAAAACACAACTACTCAGTTGGTCCAATGTGTGTCTGTTGCAAACTTAAGAACACAAAATCATAGCGCGTAACAAAGGTCCAAGTTGTGGGGAGGGAAGTCGTTAACCAACAGAGTTTTTTCTGATAACAGAGCCTTGGCTTATTGTCATACAATTATCATTATGTACTCTTGTCATTATTCCTTTGCAGCTTTGAAACATAATGGGGCTAGTTTGACAGAAAGAACGTTCCTACTACAAACCTTCCATCAAGAGATAGATAACGTGTAAGGACTGTTTTAAGTTGCTGGTTGCATTTGTGTTTTTCTCTTCTTTCTTTTTGTATAACATTTATTCTGGTGAAGACGGATCATGAAAACATTGTATGACTCGGTGGATTATTCCTCCATCAGTGACTTAGCTAATTCGCCAAACACACGAAAATTACTTCCAATTCGCTGAAACAGGTTCTGACTGAAATGCTGCCACTCATCCAGCAAACCGTGAATTCAATCTGTCACAGATTCTGTGAAGTGGCTGTGTTCCTGATCTACATCCTTCGGCTTAGCCACATCTCTAATCGACAAAATTTGGAAATGACAGTTCATTAAACTCTCCCCCTCAGTATTACATTTCACCCTCATTAAAAGGGTTTTCCCCATCTCAATGCTCATTTGATGGATAAAACATTGCATGGTAGGGATTGGTTCCACGAAGACATCGGAGTTGCCTGTAATAGACATGGAGCTGAAATGGAAGCATATTAATTTAATGCACCAATGAATTGCACGTGGTTTTACAGAGATTTTTCACAAATATAAACCTGAATATCATCATTCCTACGCAGCTTCGAAACATAATTGGGGCTAGTTTGACAGAATAATCTTTCTTACTACAAAACTGTTATCTAGAGATATCGTGTAAGGATCGTTTTATGTTGCGGGCTGCTTGTTTGTTTTTTCTTTGCTGGCATTTGTTTTCTCTGCAAGTTTAGATGATTTCGTAATTTCCGAAAATCTGTGCGAGCACACATCTCAGGCACCAGTGCTGATCACTTACTTGTCCTGATCTAGATCCTTCGGCATAACCACATCTCTAATCGACAAAATTCAGAAGTGACAATTCATGAAACTGTTTCCCCCTCAATTTTTTGTCGGATAGCTATAAAATTATTTATCAGCCAGATATTGTGTCATCGAATGGGAGTGGTCTGGATACTGCACTCTGAGACTTTCGCAGGAACTGAGGATATTCATAAAAGTACAGCCGTCGCAGCGTAAATGTTCTGTGAAGTTGTGAGTTGAATAATGGTGTCTCGTAGGACTTGCTTTTCTTCTGGGGTAACTTCGTTTATCGGTTGATCAGGTATAAATTAAGATTCATGCTTTGTATCAAGAGTATATATAGCAAGAGAATAGATAAGAGTGTGACAGCTGGCAGGCTCTATGTTATCAGCTCTCGAGCCATGCTCTGCAAGCTAACGGCACCCACCGCAATTGCATACCTAGCGGACCCCCCTCGCAAATCAGAACCCAGTACGCAATTGCGTATGCTCACTTTTTCTATCGTAAACCACCCCCCTACCGCAAATGTGACCTATAATTCGTCTGTTGAAAAAGAGATGGGTCTGTTTTGCAGTGTGGGGTGCGGTCAAATGATAGGTCACATTTGCGGGGCGGGGGTGCCTTCCTATAGAAAAGAGTGAGCATACTCAATTGCGTACTAGGTATTCATTTGCGGGGGGGTCCACCAGGTACGCGATTGCGGGGGAAGGGGTGGGCCGTTAGCGTGCAGAGCATGGCTCGAGAGCTGATAACACAGCCACCTGCCAGCTGTCGCACTCTTATTTATTATGTACTCTTGTTCGTATTAACAAATGGGTGTTGAGATGATCAAGATCAGATATCAATATAGCGACTTCAGCAGACCAAGATTTACATCGCTTTGCTCGTTGTCTCCAGAGTCTCAGAGTAAAATTTAATGTTATCTAGAGTACATAATAGAAAAAGATTATGAAACTCTTACGCTACCATGTGTTAAACATGCTTGACATGCTCGGATCGTTAACTCGGGACCCCCTCTCCCGAAAGTCTCGGGGAGGGTTCCACCCTACACTAATTACATGCTTTATACAAATGCATGTCTACTCGCTGATTCGCTAATTGGCTTAGGCTTACGGTACGCATTTTATTAGTAATTTTTAATTAATTAATAATAACTTTGATAAGGTTAATGTTATTAGAAAACTAATTCGACAACTTTCTGGTATTTTTTCTGCTCTTTCCCATGATATGAAAATTGTTGCAGACTACATTCCTACGAATTTTTGTTTCGTGCAACAATTTTTATATCATTGGAAAGAACAGAAACATACTACCAAGTTGTCGAATTTGTTTTTTAATTGCATTAACCTAATTAAAGATATTATTAATTAATTAAAAATTACTAATAAAATGCGTACCGTAAGCCTAAGCCAATTAGCGAATCAGCGAGTAGACATGCATTTGTATGAAAGCATGCAATTAGTGTAGGGTTGGACCCCCCCCCGCCCGAGACTTTCGGGGGGGGGGGGGTCCAGAGTTAACGACCCGAGCATGTCACGCATGTTTAGCACATAGTAGCGTCAGAGTTTCATAGTCTTATTCTATTATGTACTCTTGATGTTATCAATTTCAGTCTATTGTCTTGTATTGCAGTCTTGTCTGAAAGTACAGAAGATTGCATTCATGTAAAAACAGTTTGTTAGAATATCCTAGAGTTTATTGGGACCCTGATCGGATCTGGGGCCGCTTCGCCTCTCTTTATGAGAGAGGACGGGGTCACGGTATGGTCGGTCGGGTTCGGTGATTTGGCCAGGGTAGTGTTATGCTAACAGTAGCCTTCCCGGCCCGGTGTACAAGCAAATTATTGCTCCCCAGTAAAAATTTCATAGTATATTTTTACTCCCCCAGTAACAATTTCCTAGGATATCTTTACTCTCATTAGGAATTTCTTACTCCCTGAAAGCAGGAAAAGATATGAATCATTGTCTAACAGCTTTGAAATTGCATGCGAAACTTGATAGTCACATGGTGCTTGTAGAGAAATTTTAATTACTGCTGGGGTGACTTATCACTTTAATGCCATACTGAAATTAAAGAAACCCGTCCTTTGCAATAAAGTTTGACTACTGTTGCCTAACTAACTATTAAACTAAAACTAAACCAAATATTGACTTAACTATTAAACTTTTTAAACTGATGTTGTGTTCAATGTAATGCTCAAAAACGCCCGTTGCAAAATACTTTAATTCCACCAATCATGCCATACTAATCAAGCCTCATATCGGAAGACTAACACTAACTAATTAATTGCAGCAGGAAAAACACTAGATCTTCTAACATGTCATTCGATGTTTTGCTCTTTAAGCAAAGTACTCGTACGAATCTCAAGATGTTGGAAACTAATTTTCGTTACATAACGCCTTCCTCTGAAGAAAAATCTATATAGGAACATACACACCCAATATCATGACATAGAAAACCTTGCATAGAAAAGCACGAAGGATATATAAAGCAATTCAATACGAAAACGTACCGAATAAGTATAATTAATAATCAACATTAATTAACACAGTGGATAACAATATGCGCAAGCGACGCTGCCGCTGACGTTCAAGTGTAGAGATTTAGACTAAACGATCTCTGAACAAACGAATTTAAATCACAAAAATAAACTTGTAGAAAGTACGCTCTGAGAGCGTGACCCCCGACAAGCGAATTTCTGGAAAATTAGAAGATTGCAGCAGTTCAACAGAGTGTGCGCAGGTCAGATTCCTACCGACCTAATTACCCTAGCCTACCGTAATAAAGAAACGAACTGACTAAAATTACGATTTTACTAAATCAGAGTACGAGTTTACTTTAGAAAATCCAAAATTACGGCGAAACAATACAAAAATGACAAAGTGACTACAAATTTCAATTCACTAAAATAACAGGCACAGAGCAGAATTTAAACAGAAAAGAAAGACAAACCACACAAACCTGACTTTCTGACTCCAAAAAGGGGAGACAAGGAGAATAATAAAGACGGTCAAATCAAAGGGACAAACGGAGCGTAAAGAATCACTAAGGCGCCCGACTAACCGCTACGAGAGTGTTGACCCAACTGCCTGACACGCGCTCAATTTTGAATGATGACGACAATTAGCTAGTCCTGGCCTAGACCTGGCCCCCGGCTTGGCCGAGCTGAGGCTCAACCGCACCGGAGAGCAACTGGGAGGGGTGAACGGCACCCAAATTTTGGGGGAGGTTAACCCCCGCCGGCACATAATTCTGTTGAATTGTCTCCGGAGCTGGAGGGTTCAACTGAGACTGAGAAACAGGTGGACCACCCCCCGACATAGCTTCCCGGACTAGAGCCGTACTCTGAGCAACGTCAAAACGAGGCGAAATAAAATTATCAAAACTACGTCTAAAATTTGAATTTTCTGACGGCTGAACTGACAAAGAATCACCCCCCGGAGGTGCCGAATTCACCGCCCCCAAAGCGGCCACCGCCCCCGGAGTCTGTAAAGCAAACTGAGAAACGGCTTGGGAGGGCCCCGAAACTGGTCCCCCCAATACACGAACAGCGGTCTCCCCCGAAATTTCCGAATTTTCCGGGGCCAGGGTGGGGGGGAGGTCATATTTTGGCGAGATGAGGACAAAACACCCGAATTATCTTGACCCACTGGGGCCCCCCAAGTATTTTGCAGTGCTCCCGAAAAATTCGGACCCACCCCCCTAGCTTCAAGACGTGCCTCTGGCGACTGCAAAACAAAACCCCGCCGCCCCGCAGGTGGCGTTGGCGGTCTGACGGCCCCCCGAAAAATTGGGGGGTGGGGGGTGCCAACTGCTGATTTGGGGGAGGTTCCAAAATTTGACCCCGGGAGTGGGGGGGAATTTGGGGGAGCTCACCCCCGGCTTGGCTAAGCTGAGGCTCCGCCGCACCGGATAGAGCCTGAGGGGGGGACGAAACAACCACTTGGGGGGGTGGGGGTGGGGGACATCCCGAACTTGGGGGGGGAGTGGGATTTTGAAAATTTTGGGGGGACTAGTTCCCCCCGACCTACGACCCCCCGGCAGAAATTGTAAAAGATTTCGGTTCAAAAAACTGTCACTATGCTCCGGTGCCTGAGTTACCGGTAATTCATTAAATAAACGTACGGTTTGGTCACAAATTCTTTTAAAAGCCCGGGTAACCGGACGAGAAGAATCTGACATGCTACTCACCTGAGAACGATCGCCAGTTTGTAGAGATTTAGACTAAACGATCTCTGAACAAACGAAATTTAAATCACAGAAATAAACTTGTAGAAAGTACGCTCTGAGAGCGTGACCCCCGACAAGCGAATTTCTGGAAATTTCGAAGATTGCAGCAGTTCAACAGAGTGTGCGCAGGTCAGATTCCTATCGCCCTAATTACCCTAGCCTACCGTAATAAAGAAACGAACTAATTAAAATTACGATTTTACTAAATCAAAGTACGAGTTTACTTAGAAATCCAAAATTACGGCGAAACAATACAAAAATGACAAAGTGACTACAAATTTCAATTCACTAAAATAACAGGCACAGAGCAGAATTTAAACAGAAAATAAAGACAAACCACACAAACCTGACTTTCTGACTCCAAAAAGGGGAGACAAGGAGAATAATAAAGACGGTCAAATCAAAGGGACAAACGGAGCGTAAAGAATCACTAAGGCGCCCGACTAACCGCTACGAGAGTGTTGACCCAACTGCCTGACACGCGCTCAATTTTGAATGATGACGACAATTAGCTAGTCCGACTGTGGGCCTATACACAGAAGTAACAATTTGAAAATAATTTAGTTTGACCGTTCATGAATTTAGCCTTACATTTAGAAATTCAAATGAAAATGACGAAATATAAATTTATCGTGAAGTTAGCAGTACACTTCTATAATTTCAGATGAAAATAACACTTGGAGTGACCGAAATAATTCACACAAGGTCAGTTTCAGCCATACGCTAACAAGGGTACCGATTCCAGAGGGGTCCTGTATCTGTTTCAGCCCAAATTTTACAAGTCCTTGTACTTTACCTCAAATTTGGGCGGAGTGGAAATTTTTCTGGAAAAAGTTCCAATTTCGCAAATGTTAAGCGAATCTAACAATAAATTAGCTATTTTACAGCCATTTTAAAGCTAAATAAGCAGTTTTACGCAATGTTTTAGAAATGTTTCGTAGTTTTATAGGGTTAACTTTTAGTTTGACCTGCCTTTCTTGGCACTGTCCCCTGTCACGTGGCCCTGATTTGGATAGCCCTTCCCTTGCGTCGAATCTCCTATCTGTGAGGGGCCCCGTAACTCCTACCGCCCTTGGTTAAAGTGTGGTTTCAGCTCTGTTCTCCATTGGAACCGGGTTCACCAGGAGCAGTTCATTACTTTCTGGCGAAGTTATAGAGCATGGGTGTGGTCAAACGAATACTTGGTCGTTGGTTCTTAGCTGCCTTACAGCCATGCGCAGTCGTCGGGTTTGTGTGCCCGACCCTCCCCCCTTTTTCACAACTACCAACAATTAATTTAAAATCTGCTGGCTGCAAGACCCTAGCTTCAACGTTGCCATTTGCCAATTTGATTTGGCACATGTACCCCTATCTGCAGAAAAATACAAGACGTGTCTATTTAATCTGCATCTAAGGGAATTACTGTTCAAAGTTGAAGTTTCGTCAAAAATTTAAAAAATTTTAGCTAACGAAAGGAATATTTTATTACTGGTGCGAGCTATAAGGCTGTAATTTGGCATAAAAGGAGGCCCTATGGGAGTACTCATTTGTGCCAAATATCACGAAATTCTGCCGCGTGAAAAATTTTTATGCCAACTTTAATCTTCAAAAATTGCCGAAACCGCCATGTTCAGTCTGTCGGATCCTGTGTAGAGGCCTTTTGTAGCCATAGAAGCATCAACCTTCACTAATCGAGCTGAAATCTTTTGTAAGTGTGTTTTCGACCACGCTGAGTTCAAATATCTCAAAAACTTTAATTTCAAAAGCTTCAATATTTCGATTTCTGGGGTGCCATTGTCCAAAAAATGCGCTCACAGCGCCCATTGGCTTTCTTCTGTTCGGACTAAGGCTTCGGCCTTAGTGACTGCAGGCAGGGGTTTCTCATTATTTCTCTGATTAACCGGACATAACTATACACTAATCAGATCCACGACTCAGAAATAACGTTATAAACCTTTCTTTATAGATATTACAACTAAAACTCTGACCACAATCCGCACTTAAGCAAAAATACAATTCAAACAGTAAAAATAGCAGAATCAACAACTATATAATATCAAGAGTACATAATATATAAGAGTGTGACAGCAGGCAAGCTCTCTGTTATCAGCTGTAGGTACATGCTATGTTCGCTAACGGCTGACCCCCCCACAAATGTGTATGTGGTCTTCAAAGAAATTCGCACGCTATCTTTATGTGTTAAAGCTCAAAAACACAACTACTCAGTTGGTTCAATGTGCGTCTGTTGCGAGCTTTAACACGCAAAGATAGAGTGCGAATTTCTTTGAAGAGCACATACACGTTTCTGGGGGGGTTAGCCGTTACGAACATAGCATGTACCTACAGCTGATAACAGAGAGCTTGCCGACTGTCACACTCTTATGTATTATGTACTCTTGATAATATGTACAAACGTAACTATTTACAAATAAAAAATGAAAGCGTTGTTTTTCTGTCATTTTCTGTTTGAAGTGTTCAGGGGGACTTCCTGTGACTAGAGATCTGTCCGTCAAAAAGGCTCGAAAAGAGAGACAAACGTCCACATTAGTTGAGGCGGAGACCCAGCCAACAACACCTAGCACTAATTTAGCTCAACATGGCTATCAAAAACAGTCTCTAGGACCTTCCTCTCGGTGTAACTTTTGATTGAAGAGTTTTCATGACTAAACTTAAGTATTTTCTGGTAACTGACAATCTTCTAGACTACAGCTTTTTGAATCAGCCCGATTCCATGACAGTAGCTACCGTAGCATTGAACTAATTGCAGCATATTCGCCATAGGTTTATCATCACGTGATTGAGCACGAACATCCCTTAAATACCATTTTCTGAGACTCTTTTTGAAGAACGCTAACCCAGATTTCTGAATGCTTCTAGAATGCATTTCATAACTCCTTATTTATTTTTCATTTTCTTTACATATGTAGTTTCTCCCGTTTTGTGAGTAGTAGGGTTTAGGTGCGAACAGGTGCTGTCCATGAGGTGGGTCCACAGTACAAATGTGCAAACAGAATAACACTTGATGTTTGCGTACTGTGGGGCGGTTGATCATTTCATTCCATTCCATTCATTCCATACAAATATGGTACCGAAAAAACTAAAGAAGTTCGAAGGGTTGCTGACTAAGTGTAAAAGGAACAGATACTGGAGCTACCGGTAAAGCAATGGCTGCCTAAGTTAGTTTATATTTCATATCGAATGAACATAATTGTTAACTGCAATTTGTATGTATAGCGGTTTTAATGGTTTTTGGAAAAGTAACCAAAAGACAACACAACACAAACAAATACTACGTAATTACAACGAAGTACCAACCTAATAGCTAATGAAAAACACTGCATATTCATTAGCATTAACCACCAAGTGTATACATAAATATTAAGTATAGAATGAAAGATTGTACTATCAAGAGATAGAGAATACATAATGCATAAGAGTATAACATATGTATGTCTTATAACTCTGAGCCATCTAGCAAAACACATTTTCTAAACTCTAGCGGCTGACACTTTCACACACAAAGTGGTAGACCCCGTCGAACTTGGCATCAAGTCGAATTTGGAGTAAGCTCATTCGCTCCAAGAAATAAGTAAGTTCATGCGCTCAAGCTCGAAAAGAGAAATAGAGCAGTTTCGTCTTATTTAGAATACAAAACGTAGCAGTGAATTATTTTGTTAGCAAGCTCCTAAGTGTGTGCGATCAGCTGCTATTGATCAGTAGCTATTACTGGAAAGTCAAATAGTTTTGATTTTCAGCGTATGCTAGGAGTTTAGCAGACATTGCTGGGGAGACCAGCAAAAATTACTGAAAAATCCAGTATTTTTGTTTTCAAAGCATTTCAGAAGTCTAGTAGTATATACTGGAGAAGAGAAACCCGTAGTAATTACTGGAAAATTCAGTATTTTTGGTGCTCGAGGTATTTCAGAAGTCCCGTATATATTACTGGAGGAACCAGTAGAAATTACTGAAAATCCAGTATTTTGGTGCTCAGAGTATTTCAGACATCAAGTAGATATTACTGGAGAAACTAGTAGAAATTCCACGGAAATAGAGTAGTTTTGATGTTCGGGTATTTCAGGAGTCACTTGGTTAACTAGCAGTTAACCACAAACTATCTTGCACCAAGTGTGGTTAACTTAACCACTTGCTAACCAAATGCTAAGCAAGTGGTTAACATGTGATTGGCTAACCCTGCTTCTGAGCAGGTTCAGCCACGAACTTGCAGTCACTTTTCACGTCCTGGCAAGAAAATTACACACCAAAACCGTAGAAATTCGAAAGAATAAATGGAATGCATATCATTGGAGTAACAACATGTTGAAGTGATCCAATGTTTTCGTGATTTATATGTAATCCTTATTTGGTAAGAAAACCTAAAAATATGTTCTATTACTTAAATCGGTACTGTGCTGTCAATTTACTAATAAAAAGCACTTGCATTCGATTTATATTTTTGTTGAGTTGATCATAGGAAGGATGTCGCTGCTTTCATATGAATTTTATCTGTATCATTATGTTGTGAGATTTGGCTTCACGAATATTATATATGTACCTGGTTTATAAGTAATTATCGAAGTTCGTTTTATGTGCGCGCTATTAAGAAAAAAGGCATAACATAGGAATTTATTTAAATACGCGACACTGAAAAGTGTTTCATATTGAGTGAAGCTTTTTAAAATTTCAATGTAGTTGATATCTAATTGGTTCAGAGAAATCCCTCCTCAAACTCCTGCTAACCATTTGTTAACCATGTGGTTGACCAACCATTCGCTAACCACATTTGGTGCAAGCAAGAGTACATAACAACAAGAGTAAATAATAACTAAGGGTGTGACAAGCGTCACGCTCTTAATAGTTATCAAGCGAAAAACATCATCTGCACAATAACGGCTGATCCCCCCACAACTGAGTATGTTCACTTCAAACATTTTTGCCCGCTATGCCTACGTTCTAAACCTCAAAAACACAACTATAGTCTAGCAAACTTAAACTGGACCAAAAGAGTGAATTTTGTGTAGAGTTTATTATTCAAGCTAAGTATTACAATATATATATATATATATATATTTTTTCTGAAAGCTCAGAAATCAGAGATTTCGAAAATTTCAAAAAATTCTAAAATTTTAGAATTTCCAATTTCAGAAATTTTAGAAACTGTAGGAAAAGAAAAAATATACGAAAAGTAGTCGAGTTTGGTATCAAATGAAAGGTCTCGTTCAGGAAACGCGAATGTGTATCAATTATGCGGATTTGGGGCGGCACGTTGTGAAGTTAGCGCGCACAAGAAACATACAAATTTGTTCGAATTTCACAAAGTTTGGCAAACGCTCAGTGTTTTCCCAAGTCTTGTCTAAATTCATCAGTAAATTAGCTAATCTCAAAAATTAGTTCAAGCTTAAACAGGTTAGTTGATGGGAGGTTGAGCTAGAGTTTGGTCGGGGGCTTTTGTAGAGTAGCGCCAGCGAATTTTTGGGGTTTCAGGGAGTCGGGTAAAGTTTGATAAAGTTATTGGTGCTTGCTGAATTTTGTTTGCTATTATATTTCTGTAAAGTTATCCTTTGATTGTTGCTATTTTCGTGAATCCGTAGAGTAAATTGTGTTATTTTCAAATATTTCTTTCAGTTGGTTACGGTCAGCATTTCTCGACATCGCACACCACACTGTTACCTCGTGATCTAGTCTTATCCTAAATTCTAGATAGTCAACTCGTTTTATTCAGTAACCAGTGCATTTTACTAACATACGTATACTCGAACTTCACATGTGGCGACCGTGTCATGTGGTAGATGTCGGAAAATGGTGATCTTGACCAAAAATTCTGTCTTAATTTACAGATTTTACTGAAGTTTGATTTTTGATTTAGTCTTTTTACAAAAATTGTTGCAACCAAGCACCAGTCGTAGATTGGGGGGCCAAGCCTGAAAACCCCCGTGGGCTGCTATGACGGGGGGCACTCCTCCCCCTCCCCCAAATTACTTTAGGTGCAAATTCTCAGAGACCCCCTTATGCATAAATGTTGAAAAAAGTATTTGAACTGCCAATGATGGGGGGAAGTACGCAAGTACAGAGTGGAGGGTGTGCCCTCCCAAAAGAAAACCCCCAACTACAACCATCCCTCCCCCAAGCTCAGAATCCACCCCCACCTCCCCCAAACCCGGGTCCAAATTTTTCGGGGGAAAGCCTTGGGGTCGTCGTCAGAATCAGTTTTGTGTTATAAATATGTCCTGTGACGACACAAAAGACCAGGAGCCCCTTATGGAAAATCGTTTTGAAAGTTTGGGAGCGTATATGTCCAATTTCACCCCCCAACCCCTTTCAACCCCTGCTGTGTCCCGAACAGTTTTTTCTCCTGTGGCCGGCCCGTCGTTCCCTCAGGTGTCGAATGATCAGGGGGCACCCATAAGTCCTGATTATCAAAATTTTTACGGTTCTGGACCTGCTACTGTAATTTCGGCTACGTCAAATAGCCCTCAGATTCCAAATTCGGGGGGTCCGCCCCCATGTCAAAATCCGCCTCCACCTGGCCAAAATTTGGGTCAAAATCCTTGTGTGCCTAATCACGCAGTGCCTGATGCGCGGTCTTCACAATCACAGGTTCAGTCGAATGCTCTGGCACATATGGCGTCGCCTCCCCATGCTGCTGGACAGGTCTGTTTTGATCCTAATTATTATTATGGCCGGAATCAACGGTATACGTACGTACAGCCAGGTTTTTCTTTTGAAGCTCAATATGGCTGCCAATCGGGTTATTGTCCAGTTTATGATCACGCCCAGTCTTTTTATCAACAGTCCCAACAGTTGTTGGCTCCAATATACCCGGATGTTGCTCAGGACACGCCTCAAAATTATGGGTTTTTTCCGCCACAACAAGAGGAGCAATGGCAGACTGCAACCCCTCCTACCATGTATGCTGCCGATATTTCTGTCAGTAAGAATAGTGCCCAACTTTATCGTACGTATATGGCGATTATGCAAGATATTCCCAGTTTTGAACCGGCTTTGGAATATTTCGACGACTGGTTGCCCCAATTTGTGTCGGCTGCTACGATTCACCGAATTCCTAAAGATCAATGGGCCCGTTTGATGTTTAGCAAATTGTCGTGAAAGGCGCGTATATTTGCTTCTAGAATTGGTCCTGGTGTTGTAGAATCGTTTGATAATTTTATTCGTTTGATGAGGACACAAATCCCCAAGCCCATAATTTCTGTTTCTGAAAAATTCCACCGGTTCATTCAGCGGGTTCAGCAGCCTGGAGAATCAGCGCGTCAATATGTGTCGGAGCTGCAGTTGCAAGCTTTAGAAATTTGGCCGTCTGAGGTGGACCGGGACAGGCACTGCGTGCAACATCTATTTGATGGAATTCGTTCAGAGTATGCGTCAGCTTTGGCCTCAAGTTTCGGTAAGGGAGAACCAACATTGAATGAAATTTTATGTATCCTTGATGAATTGGAATCTCGTAACTCCAGAACGGGGTTTTCTGATTTTCAAGCCTATGTTGCTCCGGTTTTTCATGTGGAAGCTCAAACATCTCCAAAAGAGGGGGTGGCCCCCCTCGATTCGACACCTGTGACGCGGCTGGAGCTACGGGAGTTGAGGAACTGGTTTGAGTCAAAATTGCAGCAGGAGTTGAAGGACTGGGAGGACGAAAAAGAAAAGGGTTCTCCTACCTGTCGATATTGCAATAAACCGGGTCACCACTCTGATCGATGCTGGGATAAAAATTGTTCAAGGGCCACTTTAAATTATACCCAAGCTACTGAGGCTCAAATTCAAGCGCAGGTCAATATGGTTAGGTTTTACCCATTTCACCCTCCCTATTCAACATATTGCTTTCCCCCAGTACAGACGCACCCGGTTCCGACCTATGCCTACTACCAGCAGCAATATCAGCCTCAGTGGCAGTATCAGCAGCCGTTTTCGCTTTGTCCACTGCTACAGTCGCCTCCACGTCTTGTGGCTGCAGCTGTCGCAGTGGGGGCCAAACCGGTTGCCCCAGCTGCCAACTGCAATTTTAGGTGCCCGGCAGCGGCTGCACTTCCATCAGCTGTTCAAATGCCATCAGCTGTTCCGACACCGATGGCCCCAAAAGTGCACTTGATTCAAATTGGGCCTGTTCGTGAAAAAATGCGGGCGTCCTCCCCTCAGATTTTTTCAGCTTGCAACACACATTTGTCCGAGTCCTCCCTTGAAGGCGCCCCTGTCTTTACTTGTAAAAGTGGGTGTCAAGCAGAGGCCGCTCCTTTAAAAGAGGGGGTGGACCCCTATAAATTGAACGATCTACGAGCTACAGCAGAAAATCTCTCTGAAGTTATTGGTTCTCCAAGACCGGAATCCCGCCCAAAAGAGGGGGTGGAAGCCCCTACCCTCGCGATTCATAGACAAACCGTCTTAAAATCTTTCTTGACTGCACAAAACTTGTTGGATTTTTCACAAGAATTACACACGTATGATGATGTTTCACAAATTTGCCAAAAATTTCAACCCGAATCTACTTTCGTTGCAGTAATTTTGTTTTGCTTTTGTGTTTTCTTGTACTTTTGCTTGTACGCCCCACCTGTGTTTCACCCAAATTTTCGTGTTGTTGCAAAGATTTTTGTTTTAGCGTCATTACTTTTTACTTTTTATCTTTATTTTAGGTTCTTTCATTCATCTACTTTTCATTTTCCTTTTTCACAGCAAATTTCATAGCTTTGCACCTAAAAGTGTTCACCCTCTCATTTTTCGATCATTCTTGAACTCTCACGTTAATTTATTTTAATAGGTACAAAATTTTGAAATTCTGTGCCGAGGTCGGCACAGCCAAAAATGAAATTGATCTGGGGAGGCTACAACAATGTGTAAAGGAAGGGCTATCCATATGTAATCCAAAAATTAAAACGGGAACAAAAACAGTCCAGTCATGTTTCAGATTTGGCAATGTTCGCCCAATGTTCACCTGTGCCGACCTCGGCACAAGTTTAAAAAGTGATCCCAAAAGTGTTCTGTTGTACAGAAAAGTACAGCAGCACAGATTGGTTAAGAGTATCTCATTTGAAACAAATTCAGTCCAGACTATTTTAATCTATTCCATTCAGATCATCCTTAGTTGACCAATTATTCACCTTGTTCACTTGTGCCAAAGTTAAATTTTGTTTCCTCGCACTTTTTTGAAATTCACTTTTTACTTGCTTATTTTTTGAAATCAGTATGTATTTCTTGCACTTTTCTCTTTTGAACTTATGATACAAATTAGCGAAGACCTTTTCACTTTTCACTTTCACGTTTCTGTGGTTTTCTCACTTTTTATGTATATATTGCACCTTGTATTTTGTGTTTAGCTGATTTGGGTCATGTCTGCATTTGTGGCCAGGCGCCTTTGTCGCTACACCTGTGTTATTGGACCGATTCGATTGCCTTGGTCATTCTGTCCTGCTAGGTCTTTTCGTGGATGAACTTAAAGGTGGTATTTTTCTGTTTATTCTTCTTTAGTATATACGTATACGTATACGTATATTTTTGATTTCTAAAATTTCTTACTTAAAATACTCTGACTGTTATTCTTCAAGTTTAAATTTCGTTAGATTTTCAACTGTTTAAATAATTTTAACCAAATTTTGCAATTTGTTTAGAATTTTTAGACAAAACGTTGTTTTCGAATTTTCACAAAAACTTTGCTCTGCTACCGCAGCAGGGGTTGCAACATCTTTAAGGGGTGAAAAGTTCTCGTTTCGCAATCAAGTTTTTAGATTTTTAGTCATTGTTGCCTTTTGAATTAGTGACAGTTTACTCCAACCGTGCTGTTGCTAAAACACCTTAAGCTTGACACTCTTTATGATGATCCTAATTAGTTTTCCGTCTTTCAGGGTTTGGCACTTGTAACTCCGAGGGGTTGCAACCCTTCCACGCTTTAAAGGTCAACCCTGCGGTAATTGCAAAATCATATCAAATTAAATAAATCAGCAAAGCATTTTCATATTTTACCTTTTTTATTTTTGGGTTTCTTACCTTTTTCACCCTTTTTCGGAGTGGTGCCTTGCGGGCCGTTGCGACCTCCGTATGCCGGGTGGGAGGGCCGCACGCTCGGTATCATTCTTTTTCTTTCTGGATTGCGTTTCCAGTAGCCTTGAGTCTTTCTTTGATTTAGCACAGGCCTTTGTACCGGCACCTCCATAGGCTGGGGCGTGTCGACACTCTGGTCTGGAGCTGTCTTAGTCTGTCTGTCAATCTTAGGTGGGGCTGTAAATGTGTCGTCTATAATATGTTGTGCTTATTCTTGTTTTGAATAATTTTCTGCCATTTTACTAATAAGATTCCATTTTGTGCTTTATCTTCTGGCCTTAATTTTTTGTTTGTGTTCTAGATTTCTGTTGCTAATGATTGCTACTGTCCGGTGCCGTCCCCCCTGTCTGGTGCCCAGGTGTGCTCCCCTGGGCCAAGGTGTCTCTGCTGGCCGGTTGAATGAGCCGAAGCGGCATGGTTTGTGGTCTGACCTGAATGCTATGCTCAGGTCTGTGGATGATTGTGAAGGGCTGGCCGCTGGAATGTAGATGGTGGACCTGGTTGCGTGCACGGGCTGGCTGGATTCTTCGGTGCTATTTCCGGTGCTCCGGGCTTGCCCGTTTGGTGACTTTTCTATCTTGCTTGTCATATTTTTGGCCATGACTTTTGCTATTTTTCTGGTTTTGTGGGGTTATTATGCGGGTATGGTCGCGCTCTGCTGGCGAGTTTCCCTTCAGCTAGGTGGGGGCCACGTCATTGTGGGGTTGCCTTGGACTTTGGGTGGACCGTGCAGGAGAGGTTGCAAGGCCTCCTGTTTTTACAACTGGCCGGTCCTGGCGCTGGCAGGGGGCCCTACAGTGGTCGTAGGCCCTCCTGCTCGGGTGCGTGCGCTCTTGTATGAACTGTTTTCCATCACTGACCTGTCGTTGCTCGGCTCTTGGGTTCCTTGGGTTGTTCCGGCCGGCTTGGGCTGGATTTCTGATGGCTGAAGCCCAGTCTAACTTCGGCAGTGTCCAGTGTTGACTTCTCTCCAGCTCCATCCTGTGGGGCAGCCAGGTCCTTGATTGACTTTGTGATGCCTCCCGAAAGCTTTAGTTCGCTGTCGCGGTGCTGGGATGAAGACCGCATTATCCCCTCCTTGGCACACCTGTAGACACTTTCCCTCCTTCCTGTAATTTTTCTTGTTTGTATATTGTCATTTAAGGTCTAGTGTATTTTGGTTGTTTTTCCTTCTATTAATTAGTTTAACAATTTACTCTAGTTTCGTTTTGCATAATTTATTGTATTTACTGAATATATGTGATTGTTCGGCAATATTTAAAAAAAGGTTTTCAAAAAGGGTTTCTTCTGTTTCGTGCTTGTATAGCATCACACATCTCCAGGAACTCGTGTGGGTTTAAGGAGGCCCCTGAAGCTCCCTGTAGTAGTCTAGGTTCCCTCAGTAGATAGTAGAAGTTTCTCTGTAACTGTTTATAGTAATATGCTGTATTAGTTAAGTGT